>LPNX010685332.1:31412-74065 GCA_001517045.1 Pseudotsuga menziesii
GAAGACCCCGTCATCAAAGGAAGCCAATTCCGCCCCCAAAGAACTTGCTCAGAGGATAGACCCAGCAGAAATACCTCCGCCCACGTCGCCAAAGCCAACCCAGCGAGTCTCAAGCTAGGCGGATATTGCCGATGCCAAAGAAACACAAGGCCAGTCGAAAAACCATGATCAAGGCCAAAGCAGGGAATGGCAGACCGTATCAAAAACAAAAAACAAAAAAAAAAACCTATACAACATCGAACAGATGTAATAACACGAAGCCGAACAAGCTCGCTGAAATAGCTACCTTCAAGTAGCAATTAAGTTTGTTGCAAGTCTGCATGGTTATTGAATTACTGAGTGACAGAAGATCTCTCTTTTGATGTAACGAACCCAATGGCTTGCCACTGTTTTTAATACAAAATCTTCCAATTGTTATTGTCTAAAAAAACAAAAATTACTTGCATCACACCACCTTTTCTATGTATATATTATATAAGATTCTTTCATTTCAAACAAAAATAATTAAAATTTAGTCCAAAATCTACTCAATGATTAACGATGATATTTTAAAGAACCAACCTAGTTATATGGAATTATTTTTTCAAATAACCTTATATATTTTAATCAAATGCATTTTTAATTATTTATTGGTATGATTGGACTGATTCTAATTAACTACCATTATAATCTCCCACCATGAAACACAAGGTCACGCTAGATTTGAACCAACATATCTCAAAGAATATTTTAACAATACACCATGATACATTCTAAAAGGAATAATTATATACGAATATATTTTTTCATATATGATCAAATTATTATTTTTAATTTAATATATTAAAAAAATTTATACACTTTCTACGGGAAATTTATTATTATAATAAAGCACATTATGAGGTACGCATTTTTAAATTTATTTAAATTTTTTATTGACTTTCAACTGGAAATTTATTATTATAATAATAAAACACACATTTGAAGTACGCATTTTTAAATTGTTATTTTTTATTTAATTTAGTATATTGACTTTCACTCAGAAGTTTATTATTTAAAAAAAACACATTATGAGTCATACATTGATTAGAATACGAGGAATGGATTTTCCTGGAAAATGAAATATTAAAGTCATAAGCTGGGTTGAAAATAGGTTTAAGTTATAAAAGTTGGCTGAGAAATATAATTTCTTTGAAGTTTATATTAATTTTAAAGTTTGGAGTATATTATAATTTTTTTTAATAGTATAAACTTTTTTGTATTTTTTTAGTAGTTTATTTATTTTATTTAATTTTTAATTTTTAATTTTGGTTAGAATTTGGAAAAGTATTTGTATAATTTAAATTTGGAAAGTTTTAAATAATGTATTTAAATTTAGAAATAGATTTGATTATAATTTTTTTTTTTTTTTATAGATTTCTATCTAAACACTTAACAAAACAAAACCAAAAATATAATTGAAAAAAAAAACTAAAGTCTAGAGGTTTCTATAAAAAAAAGTAAACTCAATTTTATGACAGAGTACTAAAACTATTTTGTGAAGATGATGACCTTCTATAGTGCAATCTCTACTACACATAACACATACTGAAACATATAGTCAATACTTTAATTAATTGAGCTTTAAAATGCTTAGCTAATGGGTAGATAATAACTCATATAGCATTCATGATTTTTTTCACTCACAAATTTTGTTCAGGTTATGGTCATCAACATTTATTACTTGAGATCAATAATAAAGGAGTGATTTGTATTATTGAATCTCTCCTCAACAAAAACTGTTATACTACCTATGGTGTTTAATTTGTTTAATTTGAATAGGGTGAATATCTTTTTTTTTAATATTAAACTATGAAGCATTAAATCAGTTTTATGTTTACTTGTTTTTAAATTATAATATAGCTATTCACTTTTATAAATTTGATTTATTGAATTTAAGTCTAATGTATTGAAAGATGACAATTTAAGCTTGAAATGAGAGTTGTGATGAATATTAGGTGAATTCAATGTCACCAAGAGTGACAACTGGGTCATGGAAATGGATTGAGGATTGCCCAATGATGAACTTGGCATTTCACTATAGATCATGTGACCACTTGGATAAATGCCTCCAATAATGTTGCTTTTTTAACTACATATGGTGTTTACTTTGTATAGGGTGTGTATATATATTTTTTGTTTTTAATATTAAAATAAGAAGCATAGAATAAGTTTTTGATATAATAAAAGCATAAATGAATAGTTAGCAGGTTGTTAGTGTAATGTTAGAATCCTCTTGTTAGCTCAAATATATCTAGTATCTAAGGGTTTGTTGAACCAAATCCTGATATTTATGATTTTGTCAAGAAGTTAATTCTAGCCTATAAATGTATGAAGTTCTTTGATCAATAACATGGTTGAGTGAGACAAAGAAAACTTCTTCATGCTATAAAATTTTCATTTTCCCATAAGCTATGGGGAGTCATTAAATTCTTCCTGGTTTTAGCAAAGGAGTGTGGATTTATGTTTGTTGTAATGCCTTTTTGACAAGATTTGTTTTCTTTGGTGGTGTAAAGAAACAATGTAGTACGCATTTTTTCAAATGGCACTTCGAAGGAGGAGCATATATCATTAGGTGAAAGGTGTGTAGAGAGGATCCACGTTATTGGAAAGGAGCAACGAGATTCCATTGATGAATAAACAAAAGAGAGAAGAGGAATGTACTAGTCAATGTGAAGGATATATGTGTGAGGAAAAAAGGAGCCTCAGGCATCATTGATAACTGAAAAACATGAAAGTTTGTTGCCACAAAGAAGAGATCAACTATCACTGCAAAGGAACATAGACTTAAGGTAATTTAATTGAAGGAACACGAGTTTTTTTTTTATGTTCAAACATGACAAATATGTTGGATGATTCTTATTTAAATCTAAGCTAAAAGGGGAAAACTATGTGAATTGGAAGTTTAAGATGAAGACATTGATGGGCTTCAATATATGGTCAATTGCATTTAGAGAAAAAGCCAAGCCTAAAGCCCCAACAAACATAGTTCCATATTTGGAGAAAAGAGAGATCAATGTGAAGGTACTCTTGAGTATGTTCATCAAGAAAAACAACATTCCACACATAAGGGAGTGAAAACGTCTTAGGAAACTTGGGAGATACTTAAAGGTTTGTATGATATGGCTAATACAAATCACATGTTGTTTTTAAAAAGTAGGCTTATTTCAATTAAAATGGAGTAAAATGAAAACATCAATAACTTTCTCTCTGTAGTTAAAGGGATGAAAGATAATCTTGGTGATATTAATGAAAAGATTTCAAGCACAGATATAGTAACTGTAATGTTGAGTGACAAGTTAGAAGAATATCAAGTGTTTATCGTCTGTCTTGCAACTAGGGAGAAAGTACCTTCAATTGATGATTTGACATGTATTCTATTACAAGAAGATGAATGAAGAAATAATTTTAACTACATGTCTCAAAGTTCATATTTGGTTTTGGTAGACAAACATAAACAACATTAAAAATGAAACCCATGGGAAAGGAACAAAGGGGAAAAACCTAATATAAAACAATATCAAGGGGGGCATCACCAAAGACAATACAAGTATGAATATGAATGACTCATGTTACTATTGTGGCAAGTTTGGACATTTTTCTAAGGTTTGTGCGTAAAAAAAGTTTTATGAGTCTAAATATAAAAGAAATACATTAAATTTTGTTGATTAAGAAGCCGCATAAGTCATGAGTTCAAAAACCTCAAGCTGTTTATTTTGGATGTTGCTTAATTAGCATAAACTTATTATGGTCCTTCTATTCATATGGAATGTCATAAAGATTGGATTGTGAATTATCACGAGAAATTTATTGGTGCTAATCTCTATCCAAGTGATGATATATCACATCAAATAAAATTTTATGGATATGTATGTGTGACTTTACCTAGTGGCCAACTAAACAAATCTAGAATGTAATGTATGTTCCCAGAATAAAGAAGAATTTAATATCATTTTCCACCATTGGAGATCAAGATTTAAAAGTTGAATTTGTAAATTCATGGTATATTGTGAAAGATACACATGATCATTGAAAAATCATTGCAACATGAGTTAGAGTTGGAGGAATATGCCAGCTTGATGTAAAAGGAAGGATGATCCATAATTGGCATCAACAACTATGTCAACAAAATAATTATGACATCAAAGATATGGTTATCTTAATCATAATGATTTGATGTTACTTCAAAGGAGAGAAATGGAGGAGGGCCATGGCTCCATCTAGGTTGAAGAAACCAACGTCCTCCCACTCGGGTGTTGGAGACTCAGCACTGAATAGCTGTACATTAAAACAAGTCAAGTCATCAACATCTGATTCTAAGTTAAATTTATTAGAAATTATGAGATTGCATAACGTATAATCAATACTTGAACATTAAATAAAACAATAGCTAACCTGATGTAGGTAGCTCTTTGTGGCATGCTCCTACGTGGGAACATGTCATGGATGCCCACAACGAGAACAACGATATGGCACTGGTCTCGTCGAGCTGGATGGATCATCCTAGCTACCACCTGTAGCTACTCTCCCTCACCCACCACCAGTAGACCGTGTAGAAGTGTGTCTCTCGGGGTGGTCCTACCTGCACTGTGAGGACATAGCCACAGATGTGGTATGCCTGAGAAGGTGTCGTGTGGCACATCTAACGAAATCATGGATCTCATCTATCCCAGTACCTAACCCAGCGGGTTGAGGAAGTGGGTTTGGCTCTCGCCTACGTGCAGGAGGTCCTCTGAGTGGGTTTCGGTGGGTGTGAGGTCGATCTTGGGTTGAGCCAAAACCGACACCCTGGAATTCGATGATGTCAAAGTAGTTCACATGGAACCCTAACACAAACTTAGCCCACAGTTTCCTGAGAAAATACTGTGGGACCTTGACATTGTTGCATGGAGGCTTGTCTTGTCAAAAACCATGAACCATCTCTTCCTCCAGTTTTCTCTCCATGGCTAGTAATTACACCAGTCCATGCCAACTCCCCTCTTCCTCACATCTGGAAGTTGTCCCGTTCTTGGATTTGTAAATTTGCTCCACAGTTGGACCTTTGTGAAATTCATGTTTTTTTATATCTTCTTTGGATATACCAGTGGCATAATGTTCTCTCATTCGAGCTCTATATTGGCTCAAACTGGTTATCTCACTATGGGCAATGTTGATAGACTCTATTATGTTTTGTAGTGATGTGGCGAGGGGAGCCCAATAGGGTTCCCTGGTGTTCTTCAGTTCATCACTCAATATCCTTAACTGGTTTAAATCCCCGTGTAATTCATCTTCAGGGTTTTCTGGTGGTTGACCAAATCCATCTTCAGGGTTTTCTTCATTTAATTCAGGGTTTATTGGGTCCTCTAATTGGTTTGTTTCACTCCTTTGTTGGGATAGTTCATTGGTATTTGTCATTATGTGTAGATAATGTATCTGCAATATCAAATTTGTTCAATTTCAATTCATTAGCAATTTTTTTTAATTTTATATTTTCTTTGAAAAACAATGAAAAACATTAAAAAAAACAAAAAAATACAACAAAATGCAAATACTACTCCACCTACCTTATTCCAACGACTGTGGTTATCGTTTTAGGGTGCTTGGACACTTCTTTTGGGCTCCGTGGGTGTTGTTTTGGCCTCCTTGGGTGTCATTTTCAGGTAGCTTGCACACTCGCGGGTTGTGAGTGAATAAAATTGTTCATTTTTTAAAAAAACACAAGGACACGCGCACGTCCTTGTACGTGTATGCACTAAACACGCGTGCGCTTCATTAGAGGCGCATGTGCGCTCCTATTGTCCACATTGGCAATCTGACATGGAGGTTTTCCATTACCAAAGCAGGAACGCGTGCACGTGTCCAAGTTTACGTGCATGTTCCTATTTTTTTTGCTAGCGTGCTCCCATTGCATCATAATTAGGTAGCAGCTTCTTGTGGGCACCCAGTAGCTAAGTTAAACACTATCATATTGCTAGTTGCATTAGCTACTAAACATAATCCGAGAATACACCAGTTAGATGTCAAATCTGCTTTTCTAAATGGTGATTTAAAAGGGGAAGTATACTTAGTGTAGCCTGAAGGTTTTGTTCTGAAAGGACAAGAGCATCTTGTGTGTAGGTTGAAGAAGGCTATCTATGGACTGAAACAGGCTCTTAGATCATGGTATATCGAGACTGACACCTTCTTCAAACAACAAGGATTTCTCAGAAATAAAAATGATTCAAGCCTATATATTAAATTAGATAAACAGGGAAATGTTTGCTTGATATCCTTATATGTGGATGATCTTATCATTACAGGTGGAGCATATCAATTAGTTATAGAAATTAAAAGTAATTTGTCAGAGGAATTTGAAATGAAAGACCTTGGTGACTTACATTATTGTTTAGGCATTTCTTTTTGGAGAGAATCAGGTAGAACATTCATCACTCAAAGCAAATATGCAAGGGAAATCCTTGACATATTTCAAATGAGTGAATGCAAATCTATATCCATTCCTTTGGATCAAAATGTCAAATTATACACCAGTGATGGATCTAAAGAAGTTGATGGTACTTTGTATCGTCAACTAGTGGGAGTTTGAACTACCCTACTACTACAAGGCTAGACCTATCATATTCTATTAGCATCCTTAATCAATTTTTGGCTAAGCCATGCAAAACACATTGGAAAGCTGCAAAGCAAGTCCTAAGATATTTAAAAGGAACTTTTAATTATGTTCTTTTATATACTGATGTATCTGATGTTCAGTTGGCAGGTTACTCTGACTCTGATTGGGAAGGAAATCCTGATGATAGAAAATCCACTTTTGGATATGCTTTCAACATTGGTTCATGAGTCATATCATGGAGCAATAAGAAACAACCAATTGTTTCTTTGTCATCCACAGAAGCTGAATATAAAGCTTTAACCAATACTACTTGTGAAGCCAATTGGTTGAGGCGCATTCTTGAAGATGTTGGAACACAACAAAAACAAGCTACCAGAATTCAGTGTGACAATCAAAGCTCAATTAAGCTGGTACACAATCCAATCTATCATGCCAGATCCAAACATATTGAGCTGCAACATCATTTCGTGAGAGAAAAGATTGAGTCTCAAGAAATTGAACTAATCTATTGTAATACAAGTGAGAATGTTCCTGATATTTTTACTAAACCAGCTGGGAGGATTCATTTTGAGGATCTTAGGCAGAAATTGAGAGTTGTGAAAAATCCATTTTTGCATTAAGGGAGGCTGTTAGATATAATGCAACCAATGTATTTGTGATGTTTTCTCTATCTAGATTTATTGTCCAAACAACTCCTATGATGTAGGATCTGATCACATTTATTGGATCTAGGTTATCTTATCATTTTACTACATATGCAACTTTTATTTCTTAATACAATTGAGTTGAGTGTGCATCTCCTCCTGTCTGATTGAGCCTTTGTGCTCTAGTGGTTTCCCTCATTGATTTCTCTAATTCTCCTCCCCTCCAATTTCATCCATTTCAAAATTCCATTCTAATTGTTGCTCCTCTTCCCCTCTTCCCCTCTTCTATGCAACCTTGTTTCATCCAAGTGACAATTGAATCCTCTAGGAATAAGAATCCACCAATGACAAAAAGAGATGAGCTTAGTGTCCTCTCTTTCATCCCTCTTTGTGTTGAGCCAACACAAGTTTGCTTGAGAGAATTAAACTTGAGCTTAGTGACCTTTGTTTCATCCCTATTTGTGTTAACTATGCATGTGCTAGGTAACACTTAAAAAAAAACCCGAAATAATTATAAAATTAAGAATTGGAATTTAAATACTATATGAATTTTGAGAATATTAAAGAAAATTGCAAATTTCTTGAAAATTAATAAAAGCTTTATTCATACTTGAAATTTGATTTTTTTTCCAACATTAGTTGGGCTACAATTGCCATTGGAATAAATTGCCAGCATAGATCCATCTAAAAGGGGCTCTACCAAGCACCCAGAGGGATCAAATCTCTAAAGGTGCAGACTCTGTTTTAGAGTGGAAATGTGTAATATAATTTTTATGGTTTTAGTCTATCTAATTTATGTTGCTTTATATATATATATGCAATTCTAAATAATTTAAATTTAATTTAAGCCCACAAGTTATTTTTAATAATATTTTATTATTTTTTATAAAAGACACTTGTCAACTCTAGGATGAGCATGGAAGGAGTTACACATCTCTCCCATAGTGGACTATAGAATGCACCTCTTCGCTGCAACTAGTGCCTTAGAATGCATCTCTTCGGTGCAATAAAAAAAGCTTGTCTCGACTTTCTCTTGTTTAATGCAAATTGCCTTAGACGATTTGCATACTTTGCTTAAGTTTATTGCATATAAAAGCTTGACTAGCTTGGTTGTTGGCAAACAAAGTGGGTGGAGCTTGAAAGTTTGTACTTTGCAAACATGTATAAATTTTCATAAGTTTTGTGGCTTGTAAATTTAGAATGCAAAGCTTAATAAAATATTTTGTTAAAAGAATTGATAAATAAAATTGTATTTTATATGGATTTATATATAGAAATTTTTTGTTAAAAAAAACACTTTAATATTATATTTTTAAACAATATTTTAATAATTATTATTATTCTTATAAAACAATACTATAAAATCCAAGTAAACTTTATAATTAAAAATCTAATTTTTTTTAATCATAAATTTAAATTTTAAAACAATATAATTTAAAAAATATTAAATTTATAAAAATTAATAAATAATTATTTTAATAAAAATACAAACTTCCATAAATAATGTTACTTTTTATAATCCAATCTTATTATAGTAATTATATATAATATCAACATCGATGCATAATAAAATTATATCTATAAGTCATCCCAAATAAACAAAACAATGAGTTAGTTCTCCATTAATTTTCATGAGTTGAACATCCTATAACTATTGGTCTACATTGGCCTTTTCTTATTTAACCAAAATCATGTTTCCTCCATAAACTATAAAACAAATTTCGGTACACTATACTGCGTGAAAAATACAAATTTTGGTACACTACACTTCCAAGATAAACTATGATTTTTTTTAAATGAATAAAAATATTCATAGAATCTTAAAGGTAAATTATAATTTTTTTAATATTTTTTTTTTCAAAAAGTTTATATGTTTGATATTCAACAATCACAGGACTTACTTGGTAATAACAACCACTAATCACTATATGAGATATAGATTAGTTGATTTTTGTGGGATTTGGTTTTGAAGTTTTAATATTCTCTTGCTGAAGATACTGTCACCATGACAATTTACTTACAGTTGGATAAATCGTTTTCACATACAAACTAAAACTGGTCCCACTCAAGTTTACTGCTACAAAATACAAGATACAGATTCCTGGTTGAGAAACAAACAAACAACCACTACATTGAATGTACGGTGGTAGATGTGGTGTATGCTCCGGTGTATTCAAACAAATCTCTATTCCTTTCCACATCCAAATCACTATTCCTTGGCGCATCCCCACTGGTATTACCCGTTTCTCTATCAAACAAATCGCTATTCCTGTTCCTCAGCACATCCGTACAGGAATTACTCGCTGCCATATCTTCATTACAATAAGAAAGTGGAGACCGTCCTGCCTTAACAAAGTTGTCTCTCCGTGGTGGCGTGGAGTCTGCAATATCGAAGCCTGTTCCCATTTCCACAATCGATTCCAGCTCCTTCACTACTTCCCTCATCGAAGGTCTCTCGGAACCCGAATCACCAATGCAGCTCAATGCCAAGCTCAAGAATCGCTCAAAGCCTGTGAGGGGACCAGTATCAGCACATTTTTTAAACCAGGGATCCAGTAACTGCTCTTGCAATCCATTTATTCCCCCACTCTCCAAGGCCGCCCTCACCAATCTGACTATGAATTTCCCGTTCTGAATGGGGGGCCTTGCTGTAACGAGCTCTAGCAAAACAATACCGAAACTATAGACATCGCTCTTATCGCTGAGCTGCTGCGTCGTGTAGTACTCTGGATCCAGGTACCCCTGCACAAATACGTACATTCTCAATATTTTCCAGCATAGATAGATCTGCCAACAACACTACCATAAAATCAGTACAAAATGATTACCAGTGTCCCTTTGACGTGGCTTTTGCTTACTGCCTCGGCTCCTCCATCAGTTGAGATGTAGCTTTCGCCTCCTGCCTCGGCTCCTCCATTAGAAATGAGTTTTGAAAGACCAAAATCTGCTACCTTGGCAGTCAGATTCATGTCTAACAATATGTTGGCTGGTTTGATGTCTCTGTGGATTATGGGTGGATCTGCAAGCTCGTGCAGATATGTCAAACGCCGAGCAGATCCCAGGGCGATAAGAACTCTTCTTCCCCAGTCCAGTCGAATATCCGTTTTACCTGCTTTCTTAATCTTGTCAGATCCAATGGAATATAAATACTTTGAAGGAATGGAAATGGGATATTCTTACCAGAGAGACTTTCTTGAAGGGTTCCATTTGGGATGTACTCGTAAACAAGCATCTGTTCTTCTTGCTCAAAGCAAAAACCAATGAGCCCCACCAGGTTCTTATGGTGAACTCGAGACAGGAGCTCGACTTCGTTTTTGAATTCAGACCCAGCCGTCATTGAGCTTTTTCTGGCCCTTTTGATGGCCACCATTTCACCTCCATCTATTATTGCTTTGTACACCTGCAAATTCCAGTGACGATTATAAGGACTCTCTTAGCCTTCACCTGTTCGTTGGGTTACCCCTGATATTACATGGTTCTTTTTTTTAAAGATGAATCCGATACTATTGTTAGATATCTATGTGTAACTCAAAAATGAGTAATATTTTTCCTTTAAAACTTAGTTTCAAATGTTGTGTTTTAACTTTTCACTTATCTACTCACTCTAAAAGGGCATTAGAGCGGGTTCTAAACGTGGTCACTATGTAATGAAGTGAACAAAATGTAACTGTTTCTTCAAGGTGTTGTTTAAGGGTTAAGTAAAACACTTAGCTTTTGCTTAAATCCAAAACAATTCACAGATCTGTACATTCTAAAAATATTTAGCTTTTGCTTAAATCCAAAAAAATTCACAGATATGTACATTTTAAACATATTTATTTTCTATCTACAGTTTGGGTGATTTGGAGTGATTCAGACACTCAAAACCTAAGTTTAACTTAACATTGAGCTTTTTCTTAAATTCCATAAATCACAGATTTCCAAGTTCTGAAAGATTTATGGTTCAATCTGCAATTTTGATGACTTGATCCCAAAACCCTCATATTTATAAATTAATGAAAGTGTAACTTCTATTGAGTGAGATTGACATTTCAAACCTGTAAATTGATCAAATTATTTTATCGAGTAGAATTGCAGTTTCAAATTTCAAATTTGGTCAAATGTTTTTTAAGCTATGAGAATGGGTAACTCAACAGAATTGGTTGTTATAATCCAAAAGTATATCTATCAACTACATTTAAGTGGGATTGTTGGATATACTTTTGGATTATAACAGTCTCAAGCTTTATCAATTAAATCTAATTGGAGATTGTTAGATATCCTTTAGGGTTATAATTGTCTCAAACTCTATCAATTACATCTAAGTGGGTGTTGTTAGATATACTTTACAGTTATAACTATGCCCAGCTTTGCACTAATTTTGAAGAGTTACCAATTATCATAAGAAAAGAAGCTTACTTTTCTAACCTCATTACAACAAGTCTCAAACTCTATCAATTACATCTAAATGGGGATTGTTAGATATACTTTACAGTTATAACTATGCCAAGCTTTGAACTAATTTTGAAGAGTTACCAATTATCATAAAAAGAGAAGCTTACTTTTCTAACCTCATTACAACAAGCCAAAGTCTCATTAAATGTACAGGAAAAAAAAAAGGTTTTAATTAACAAGTCGTCAAACCCAACCACATCTATGTAAAGGTTGTTAGATATACTATTAAGTTATAATTGTCCGAAATTATGAAGAGTTACCCATTCTTTCTAATACACACCTATCTTTCTAAACTCATTACAACCTAGTAAAGTCTCATTTACAAATACAGAAAAAGAAAAAGTTTTAGTTAATACATAAACCCAAGCATTGTATACCTGGCCAAATCCTCCTTTCCCGATTTCATTACTCGGAGAAAAATTATTTGTAACCTTCGCTAATTCTGCGAAGGAAAACCATCTGGCCCCTTTCAGTTTAGGAGCACCTCCACCATTCTGACCACTAGTTCCCAATGATGCTGTAATAGTTTACATATTGACTGTATCAGAATTCATTTCGAAGGATATTTTTTTAAGAGGAAGCTACACTTTCAATCCAATTAGATGTATCAATGTATTACCAATTAGATGTATCAATGTATTATGATGGTGGTGACACTTCCGATTTAAACGTAGATAGCATCTCATTTCAACACTTGCATTTTAAAAAAATTCTTAATTACAAAATAAATTAATTTAATTTAAAAACGTAAAATTTATATTAATTTTGATATAAATTAATTTATATAACCAGAACCATTTTAAATAACCGTATTGAGATGCAGAGCACCAAGCTGCTCTCAGCGAATAACAAAACAAAAAACATATCTATTTTATTTAGGTTTGATTACTCATTAAAATGTGATATAATATGATATTTTAATGTTATCTAGCATAGGAATAATGTACCGAATGGTCTGTGGATTTCAATAGCTTTATCAGCTCTTTTCTTTTGCTTCAGAGCATAAAAGGCTATTGCTACAATAGCAAGAATCAACAGAGCTCCTGCAATAGCTATGCCAACGATTGCACCCGTGCTTAATATCGATTTAGAATTTTCTGTAAACAGCCACACAAATTGGTTATTTCTGATCGTTAATGCTATCTTATCATTCTAATTGTTTATAGAAAAGACCAAGAGCGTGTAATAAAGTTGCCATGTTCTTACGAAAATAGTATGGATTATCCTGGAAAAGATAAGGGATTAATCCTGGAGGAGATTTATACTGTTGATTGGCGAGGAATGAACCGATAATCATAATCTCTGGATATTCATAGTACGCCACATTATCATTAGGGAAAAACTGGACAGGCGTAATCAGATAATCGTTGATGTCAAAATAGAAGCCGTACAGATACACTGCATCCACAGCGAAATGGAGCATCGACTGAAGAGATTTCTGTAGCTCCTGGAATATCGTCACATTGTTTAAATTTGAAAATGAGGGAGCTTTGAACACTAGTTCCCCCTGATAAGGCTGTTGGCATTGGCAGGAACTTGGATTGACCTTTAAGTTCCCGGAGCATGTCTTGCCTCCACATTCTGCTAGACTCGTTGTGTAGCTGGTTTGTCTACTGGATGTTTCACAGAAAATACTAGAGCCTAAAGATTGGGATTGACAGAAAGGGTTTCCCCCAAGCCTGAAATTTCAAATTTTAAGTCAGCACAATTCACTGCCATGATCAAGTTACCCAAAACAATATCAAGACTTGATCGCCTAGATGAGAACATTGACAACTAGTAAAGTAAGAAATAACATTAAGAGTTATGAGAATCAACCCTCAAATTTACATTTGAGAGGGGCCAATTTATTTGCTATGTGCTACTGAACTTGTGTAAAAATGTAGAGATGACCCAATGGGTTCAGTAAAGGTACTCACAATATAGAAATGTTGGCATTGCCTAACTGAGGCGCATCGCTGATGCTGTTATTCTGAAGGTCTATCAGTTGCAGGAACTGACTTACGCTGCTGCCGAGAACCACAGATCCGTTCAGATGATTGTCACTGAGATTCGCAGTCTCAAGAGACGCCAAGTTAAGAAATTTGGAGGGAATCAGTCCAGTCAGACTGCAATTCTCCAGCACTCTGTTAAAAAGCACAACAACATAACTCTGCCATTATTCTAGCAATTCTTCTTCTGATCTTCAAAGCTTCTGTAAGAATTTGAACTTTTGAGGAACTTACACTGTTGTCAAGCCCTGTATAGTCGGAATCCACGGGGGAAGTGCCGATGAATTGAAGTAGTTGTTGCTCAAATCCCTGAACACTCAATCCGTTATACATAGATTGATAAGATTGAAAATTTTAGAACAATCATACGCGTGCTTATTATCTACTTACAGATACTGGAGTTCAGTTAGCTCAGATAAGTCTGGAATCGATCCGTTCAGTTTATTATTTGATAGATTTCTGAAAACAACACAATATCATTTAGTTGCTTACCAAAGATTAGCGATCATATCTGTTTGCTTTTCTACGATTGTGGATTGAGTTTTCTCATCTGTTTGATGTGGGTTTCAGAGTTCTGTTACAAAACTTTTCAACTGTGTTTGTTAGTAGTTTTGAGTTTTAACCAAGTTTCTGTGTATTACGTAGATCTGTCATCCTCTGGTAATGAGGTATCTACCTATTATTCTAGTGGAGGGTTTTGCTATCTGTTTTGGTGGGGTTTCAGAGCTATGCTACAGAACATTTTACTCTGTTTGTTACCAACTTTCTAGCTTTCCCCACCAAAAAGACAATGGATTTAATCAGATGATATTGCGCAAGGAACCACATGTTTATTCATATTGAACACTGAGCCCAAATATAAGGAGATTCTTACAGGTGATAGAGATTTGTCAAGTTGCTGATGTTGGATGGAATCAGACCACTGAAAGAATTTCTGTCAAGCCTCCTGTATCCGAAAAAGGCAATAAAGTTAAACCGACTTTTTTTACTTACGAATCAGGACATACCTCTAAAAAGTGCATCAGTACATGGTGTAATGGAAAAATTGATACTCACAAGGCTTCCAAGCTTTGTACCAGTCCTAGAGTTGGTGGGATCTCCCCACTAAAATTATTGCTATCAAACAGTCTGCTTATCCCCAAAAAATACTAAAACAGTCATTGATCTCTATATTCACCTTTCAAAAAGTAGAAAGATAGGGATCTGTTTAACTTACACGTGTAGTAGGCTCATACTAGCGCTGAAAAGATTTTGCGGAATGGGACCTGCAAGTTTGTTTTTGTTGAAATGGCTTGAAACAATAAGGATTCCATGAGTGTTTTATTCATTCATGTAAATCCAAACAAATCGTTAACATTAAATCTGTCTTACAAGTGTTTTGCAGCGTGGAGTTTGTCTAATCCTGTCTGGTTTTCAGTTGAGACCGGAAGAGTTCCAGTGAGCCGATTGTCCGACAAATCTAACCAGGAGACTTCAACTAAATTACCCAATGAGGGAGGTATTGAACCGCTAAATTGATTGGAATTCAAAGCCCTGTTAGAACAAAACTTAATGAGAATTAGCAACTATATCCATTATGTTTATTCACTAAAAAAATCCATAATATAAAGAATTGTTATGGTCCAGCAATAATCTTACAATAAGGTAAGATTAACCAGGTTGCCCAATTCATCTGGGATGCTCCCGTTAAAATCACACCCGATCAGAGCCCTGAGCAAGCCAGAAAATTAATGTTTAATTGGAATCCGATTGAATAGCTCATCATATATCAATATTACACATAATTTCAGTCTAAGTTTGTGTCAGTGTTTCCATAACGATGATGATAAATTCCACTGAAATCAACTTTAGTATATTAAACTTTGGTCACTACTCTGATGAGTTTAAGTTGATACACTCACAAGGATTGTAGGTTAATCAAGTTTCCTAAAGTAGGTGGAAGCGGTCCAGATAACTGTTTGTTGTATGATAAGTCCCTGCAGTGGACAACGAAAATAACCAAAATATAACTTCATCGATGAACTTGTCAATACATTAGTTTATAACAATCAGTGTCAATACTCATCCATATATGTATTATATAAGAAATTTAAGCTGACTTACAGTGTTTGAAGTTCAGTAAGATAACCGATATCTGATGGAAGATTTCCCGTAAGCCCAATGCATGATAGTACCCTATACATGATTATTATACATGCTTATTAATTCTGAGACAAATCCCTAGTACCCTGTCCATGATTATATATTCTGAGACAAATCCCTAATAGTGTTAGGAGTACTAATCTCGTTAGTTACTCTATGTTAATTACATTTCCTTACTCAGTTCCATAATGGGTTAGCCTGTATTGGCCAGAACGGTCAAACATGTAACATATATATACTATTTTACAGTAACATTTAAACAGTTCAGCATTTGTGTGGTTTGAAACTAGTTACTCAGTTCTATAATGGGTTAGCCTGTATTGACTAGAACCATCAAACATGTAACATATATATACGATTTTACAGTAATATTTAAACAGTTGAGCATCTTTGAAACTCATTTGTTTGTTTTGTTTTTTGTTCTCTCCTCATATTTGAACAAATATGAGACCTCGAGACCAAGAGCAACTAATATATGGATCCTCAAGCAAAATGAGAAACGTTTGGTATTCAACAAGGTAGCCAGGTCATTAGGTCACTGATATTAATAGGCATTCAACCTCCTATGAACCTATGTAGTTGTACTTGTATGAGAAGTTGTAGCCATGCACAGAAAGTCCACACCAACTATTTTTATGGGTTTTAGATATATAGCATAGTATCTATGCTATGGGTAGAAATGCAATTCATTAATATAACATACGATGTCAGATATGATCTCAGACCTATCAACATTGATTAAAATTAAGGTTATCAAATAATTAACAATCGTATATTGAAACGGGGACGATTACAGTGAATTTATTTGGCCTAAGTTTGTGCAGACGACCCCAACCCATTGAGACCCACAGGGATCAGAGCCGCTCCAATTTTGTGGCGCCGTGTTTCCCCAATTTGATTTCAGTGTATTGAGAATGCCAGCTGCAACAGAAAACCGAAATAAATATAAGACATTACAGAACATTTTCAATTGTGCAGATGATAGAAATAGTGAAAACTGAATATATGAGAGACTGCATGGATGGTAAATCGACTGGTGTGGCGAGCTAACCGTCGTTGGGGTTTGTGTGGCCTGAAACTCGAGCGCATATGCAAAGAAGAAATACGGTAATAGCAAAACCAAAGTATGGAGTCCCCATGGATTTCTCCTGCAAGCTGTTAGGCGCTGGTCGGGTGGAAAGCTAACTCCTGTATAGATTTACCAATATCATTTATGAAAAAGAGCTGTTTGAATTATTCCTCTGACTGCGATGGCTCCTTATTTTATATTCATGATGATGTTATCAATGGCGTATTAGGTGTCCATTGGATTGGATCATTAAATTCACGGAACTTATAATAAAATAGGTAGATCGACCTGGTTGCCATCAGAAAGCTAGTCGCATGACACCACCTTAGTTCCAGAAAATTCTTCCTGACAAAACTGATTAATCTCAGAAAATTCTTCCAAACAAAACTAATTAAAAATTGGTCAAAGCTTAATAAAGATATACTAATGTGAAGGAACCAACCTAGTTATATCGAAAAAGCATTTTTAATTTATTATTATGGAGTGGAATGGGTAACTAGATTGGGCTGGTTGTCCTATAAACTTCAAAACATATTTATGTTGTTTCATGCAGAGCAGTTCTAGCATTTTTAATTTATTATTATGGAGTGGAATTGGTAATTAGATTGGGCTGGTTGTCTTATAAGCTTCAAAACATATTTATGTTGTTTCATGCAAAGTAGTTATAGCATTTTAAATTTATTATTATGGAGAGGAATTGGTAATTAGATTGGGCTGGTTGTCCTATAAACTTCAAAACATATTTATGTTGTTTCATGCAGAGCAGTTAATTATAAATTAAAATATTTATCAAAACATGTTTATGTTGGTTCATGCAGAGCAGTTAATTATAAATTAAAATATTTTTTAGTAATTGTTTTAAAAAGTGTAATAATAAGCTGATAGGTTGTTATTGGAGCATAAAATGGTTGAAAATGAGAAAATAAAATTGATTTAGTTTTTGCTAGAACTATTTATCTTTTATATTTTTAATATCATTAAACTTTTAAGAAAAAGTGTCTATCGATCTATCAAGCTTTCCATTGTAATAAACTTTAAGCAAATGATCCACTCAATAATCCATTCTTGTTTTCTTATCATTTACACTCAAAAACACTTTCATTAGGAGAAATGTGAGAGATTTTGTTGGAAGGGTTCCATCCAACCTATAGGCATTCTTATTGTCCTTTAGGGAGAAATAATTCTTTCTTACTTGTGCTCGTCATTTTTCCCTAATACAAAAATTACATTATGTTCTAAGAGGGGCATATGAGTCTAGTGGGTCAATATTATACTACATATAATGCATATAATAAAGGTAAAAATGTAATAATCTTAGTTGTTGCTATAACATACTAGAATTTGTTGTTGAAAATAGTCAATTAGACTATGTATCATAGTTCTTAATACATCAAACAAGTCTTTAAAATATAGGTAATGTTATATTAAAAAAAAATGGAAAAAAATTAATAAAATTCCATCTAGACTATCTTTGAAGAGAGTGGTTAATTACACAAAACCAATTTTAAATAGGAATATTCATATATTGTGGCCCTCCCCAAATTAGTTGTGTGGTGGGTGAAAGATGTGGAATATCAGAAAGGCAATTCAATATCTTTGAGTTTCCCCCTCATAAGATGCTCTAAGGATGCAAGAACGTCATCCCACACTACAAAAAAATAGAAGTAATGGGATGGAGACCTAAGATGATGGATTTATATTCAAAACTAAACCTTCTAAAATATAGACCTGCCCTACTCGGATACCTCTACTTTATCATGGTGGCTCTAGCAAGCATCTAAAATAACCATCTAAATTTATCTAGGATTCCCTTAGAATGAGAGGGGGGGATAAAATAACTAAGAGAAGAATCATTAGACTTTAGGAGATTGCCATCCTCCCATAAGAAAAGGATGGGTTGGGATCACATTGGGATATCGAAGGCTCCAAAGTCTAGACCTAAATTCTAAGACACTAATCACAAATTATAACAAGGTGAAAGATGCTAATGGAAAATTATGACATGTGAAAGAGAATGGTGGAACAATGTAGTAATTTCATAATAGTGTTCTCAATGATAAAGAATATTGAAATTCGAGGAAAATAACATTCTATCTCACTTGCATGGACATCAGTGAGAAAGAACTATGCTCTCATCCAACAAAACATATCTATGTCATATGTTATTGAGATTGAAATAAAGTTATCATAAGATAAAATTATAGGGAATCCCCAATTAAGAAATGAGTCTAAACTAAATAAACAGAGTGGAGTAATTGAATGCACAACAAATAAATCAAACCTTTAGTAAACATATCAGTATGGGAAAACTCTCCTTGAGCCCATGGAAAATACGGAAAACAATGGAAGAAAATACAAACCTTGTGTAGGCCAAATTTGAGTTAGATCGAGTGGTTAAGTGTTGTGAATTGCAAGCAGGAGGTCACAAGGTCAAGTCTTCTTGCGGGTTACCTTTGTGAAGATGTGAACCTCACTCAATGTCCCCACCAACTTCAGTTGCCAAAACTACAACTGAATGGTTTTCCTTGGGTACCATCTTCAAAATGAAGGGAAGTGCTCAAAGGGTTTCCCATGTTGTCCATTTCATAAAAAAACATGCAATCTTGTCCTATAGTATTAATTTTGGGAGAATGTAAGAGATATAAGATACATACTAAACAAAAGGATTGATATAGTATAGGGACATTCTTACATAAATATACTAGAGGTGACAATTAACAAGCCCAAGTCATGGAGGCAATAAAAGTTGAAAGCATAAGAATAACAAGCAATGTGGCTACAATGAAGAATGCAAGCAATGTGGCTACAATGAAGAATGCAAGCAATGTGGCTAAAATAAGAATGCAATCAGGAATCCAGAAATGGTAGAGTTACACACATATTGAACATAATAACTCTTATCCCACGTGAGCTTTTCAAGAAAGAGGACTTGCTAGGTTTTGGGCATTGGGAGTGGGGTACAAAACATTCCTAAGAGAAACTCATACTCTCTAGCACATAATGAAAATAATGGGCTCCAAACTTTAGTGTTACAAAATCTAAGTTGTATGGGTGGATAGAAATTGTTATGTATCCTCGGTGAAAAGCCATAATTTGGTAACTATAGCTTATCTAGTAGTTTAAACTTAAAGCTATGCATTCATAGTTGGGTAATTGGTGTCTACAAGAACAGTTGAGGCATTGTGTTTAGCATACAAACTATTTTGTTAAAAAATAAGGTATAGAATGGTTGAATAAGGTATCATTGTTTGGTATTTGAAAGGATTTCAAGTTGTTTGACTATTGGGGCAGTGCACTCTAGGTGTGATAATTTTTGTAATAGCCATTCTACCCTTGACTCAATTAACTTGTCTCTTATCATATATTTATCTCAATTCGACAAAAGAATTGGATCTTCTCAACTCGACAAAACTATGAAAGCCTAAGAATATGCATACCCAATTGAGGTGTGTATCACTCTCATATGGATGTAGTCTTTGGGTGGCTCTTGAAGGTTTAGCACTTTGTTTAGATTGTTTTGAATCCCCTTCAAGCCTCCTAATGTGGGATCCTTATTAAACATCAGACTTTGAATCATCCTTTTCCTTTTTAGCTTCTGCACTTTTTGGGTGTTTGCTTTTGGATGCATTCTAACAAGGAAGAAAACAAAATATTGGTAAGAGTGTCTTCAAAATCATGAATCAATCCAAGTGATGAAATATATTTAAATATTAAATATTATTATAAATGACTTATTATATTTGGTCGTAAGCATAGGTTTTTGGCACTAATTAATATTGTTGTTGTGTTCTGATATTGACATATTTTAACATATGTATCTATTAAAGAAATATAACATATATGTTCATCGTTGGGCCCTACCAGAAAGTCTAATCATATCTGAATTTGTCAAAATGTCATACTCTCAAAATTTAATTAAGAATTGAATGGAAAGGAACAAAGACACAATGAATCATACAACATTTCCCTAAAATAGTAAACAATATGAATATGTTATTCATGTAATAAACAATCTAAAGTTAATTTCATCATTGGAAGGAAATGCACATTAAATTTAATTTTTCTTTGTGAAAATCAATATGGTTGAAAGTTAATTTTATCAAAAGGCAATGCACTTTAAATTCAATTGTGAAAATCAATACATTAGTTTACATCTCCTAGTAGATGGTCTTGGTATAAAAATAGACTCACCTCAAATTCCCCACTGAAGTTATGAACAATAATTTGTGTATTGAAGTTATACCTAGAGAGAGAAAGAAGACCCATAGTGAAGTAAATGCTTCAAGATCTAGGTAGAGAAAGAAATAGAGAGAAATATAACTATACAAGACTTGAATTCTGCAACTCCTCGATGAAGAAATATGGGAAACACGACCTCTATTAAAATATGCCCTAATGTCCCAGTAATTAAGGAAAGGGAAGCTATAAATGTGGCCCACATGTAAATATAGAGTGGGATAAACCTCTGGGTCATATGAAGAATAGAGATTGCAACCACGATGGCAAATGTGGACTTGGTAAAACTTGCCATCAAGGTGAGTTAAGAGAAATTGGAATCCTCTTAGAAGCTCTATCAAATTAAGTGTGTCCTCTACATAGAGATCATCACCATTTAGTTTGAACTTCAAGTGGGATTTAAATGTCACAAACAATGTCATAAGTTATATTGTCTAGATGAAAAACAAGAATGCTTGCTATGAATGAGCATATGCATTTTGACAATATATAAAGGAAGAGAATGCATGCTTGTTTCATTCTACATTTAGACACAACTATGGAAGGACTCTACAAGTTTGCAAATATTGATTAAAGAATTAAAATAATAAAACTTATAGCTTTATAAACTTCACCTTGAAACACTATCCTTTGGTGATGTTGCATCCCATATTCCACATGGAACTCTAGTACTCTCTTGTGTTGAATAACTTTGTCCCCTTTACGTTGACCATACTTATCCTTGTCAATCATTGTATTTACTACATAATTAATTGCTTCCAAATAATGTTATTTTAATTATTGTTACACTTTTGAAATACACATCACATGATCGAGCTTGTACTTCAAATCACTATTCCTCCATTGAATTACACATCATATGGCATAGGTTAGTTTTTTATTTAAATCGTTAGTCTACATTTAGTGTATTATATAATGCAAATATAAATTGAAACAACACTCCAAACAAATAAAAACATAATCAAGAAATTAAAAACCAAAAGTCCATGTAGCAAGTATTTAGGCAGAGCATGTAAAAAATAAACTAGTCAAATAAAAACGTGATTCTCTACATATAGGATAGATATGTTTTGTATTTGTTGTATCATCCTAAGAACAAGTTTACTAATTGATACCTTCATACAAGAACCTGTACATCCCATACATCGACCAAAAGTACCAGATTTAGAGCCTTTCATGTATAATTGCCTTTAGAAAATTGAATACAAGGAAAAATACAACAATAAATCTGTTCTCACAAAATAAATTACCTAGAAGATTTAGTATCCTAAGGTCAACTACCCTAAAGGCCTATAAAATGACTATGGAAACTAAATGCAATGCCACCAACACAACAAAATAGTTCAAACCCAACAAAGTTAGCCTCCCCTATGTAAAATTTGTGGAGTCTAGGTAAACATATCATATCCCATATGCTTCAAACATATAATATATCTTGAAAGTGATAAATTTGTGATGTTTCATTGTACAGGTCCTTAAGGGAAACATTCATAAGTTGTAGAAAAATCTTCACATTGCTTTTGTCTTCTGGCTCTTAATCTGCCACTTGGAATTAACGAACATAGCTAAAAAAGAAGAGACATTTTCATAGACAAAATCTTATTAAGCTAATAAACCACTTAAAGTCAAAAAGGGAAAACCCTTACCTCCAAAAATAGATCCATGAAAAGAACCCCTAAAAATTATTCAAAATGTCAAAAGGGATTATGGGCAGCGCCACGACCTCTCATTTCCCATTTCAGTGCATCCTCTCCATATTGAGCATATATATCTCCTTTTTTCATACCAAATCAACGAAAAAAGAAAAAAACCATAAATTACATTTTTTGCATCCCCACCCTTCTTAAGTTGATTTTTGATGGAATCTTTCTTTCGGCTTTCCTCAACTCATCAAGTGTAGCAATTTTTTATACACCCAAAATACCACAATATTTTGTATTGTCACTATTTTTTGGTGCATGCCCAAGCATGTTAATTGGATTTAGTTTTCAAAAGACCGAGATTTAAAAAAGAGGTTAATTTGTATATGTAACTTCAGATTCCCAACAATTCTTGTGAAATGGAAATGGAACTCTTACTAAGAGACTAGTTTCAATAGGAGGTAACCTAGCCCATGTCCATAGAAGCAAAACACCCAACCAGTTTCCAAAGAAGGTAATAAAACATTAATTTTATCAAACATAACACATATTAGATTTCATTTGAAAAGGGACTTTGAAATACGAGAAATTCTACAATTACCAATTAACCGGTTGATCACGCAAGTTGTACATTGCAGGGCATTTTTTTTAGACGCCTAGGAACAACAACAACAATGTTGTTATCTCAAGACCAATTGCCAACAGGATTGGGATGACATATAGTTCACATGTTGGTACATCCTTACAAGTGATAAAACGGATGTCACATAAGAATTGTCAACGTTTTCTAACTCATGGAACCTCTGGTCAAATGCGCTCTCAAGTTCCTCTTTTTAAAAGTATAAAATTAACACTAATAATTTGTTATGCATTCATGTGAATGCCTTAAAAAATTAACGTTGTCCATGTGTAATGAACATTAAGACTTTTTACAAAATGTGTGCAAGGTATAAAAGTGATTAAATGAGATTTGTTTTAAATGGTTAAATTATGCAAATACACAAGGAATAAAAAAATGTGAATGCTAAGAGCTTCATGAATCCACTTCTTTGTAACAAAAGAAAAACCAATAATTGGCTCATCATGAGCTTCACATAGATATATATTTTCATGCTTTATACCAAAGGCTTCTTCCAAAATTCTACACACCATTGTAAATCACAACCTTTCCATTAATTCAATCAATATTCAAAGAAATTACAATTATTTTTCAAAAAATAAGAATACTTATATTCAAAGAAATTACAATTATTTTTCAAAAAATAAGAATACTTTAAAGCAATGTGTTAAGCATTAGAATACAAAGCATGATCTCTATTGCTGCAATTTTCAGAAGGTTTATGCATTCATTCGAGAGCCATGGTATCAATATTCATTGGTATCAATAAAAATGAATAAGGGAATGCATGCTTATTTGCTACTCATCTTTTCTTTCAATTATGTGGTTTTAAGCATTTATAACAAACATGAAACCTTTGAATATGGTATTTACTTTATGTTTGTTTCCCCATTCTAATGGCTACATGTTTCAAATGTTTGAACACAAACATGTTATTTCCACTCTACCGAGTCTTAAAAATATGCATAACACTCTAACATAGGATAACGAAACCAGAATAAAATAATATTGGGCTCAAATAATGGGTTTAATATATATGGTTGGATTTAATTTTTACTTGTTATTATTGGAACGTGTACATGTAAGTTAATTGAATGCTGAGGCGATCAATAAGCACCCAGGGGCGAGGGGCATACCAGTAAATGTTAAATGCCACTCGACTTCAAAACATATACCATTGGATCTGAATTCGTAGTCAGAGGTCAACCTCTGTCACTCAGGCTCAAACATATACGGTTGGATCTGAATGCGCAGCCAGATCAACGACGTTAATTAACAGTTTTGGTGAGCATTAAATTTGACATGCTGAATCCTGATGCATCTGTGACCTCTGTTGCTACAAGGTATCACTGGTTATTCAATGAATACCAAGGAACTGTTTTTAGACTTGAAAAAAGTACCACTGGTTGCTAAGGACGGGGTGGCTAACATTTTCGTTTATTCTTAATAGTTAACCTTCATTTAAAATATTTTTATTTTATTATTTTTTATAATATAATGATAATAGTTAACACTCATTTAAATTAATTTTGGTTTATTTAATTTATAAAATCTATTAAAATTTAAGATTTTTTGTTTTATTTTATATCTCTAATCTTAAAGAAATAAATAAAGACCTATTTGATTTGGTTTAAAGTTTTATTTTTAACTTATAGTGACATGCTCCGAATAAAAACTAAGCCAATAACATGACAATTATACACTTTTTCATATACCTTTAAATTTAAATCATTTTATTTAATATATTTAAATAAATATTGATTTCCATGGGAAATTTACAGTCTAATATATCACATCATGGGGCACATTTTGTTTGATTGTTGCTTGGGTGAAGCTCTGCTGTAAAAACCTTGGGTAAAATTTTGTGGGCTCTAAATTAGGTGCATACTTTACTTCTCTCTTTTTTTATTTTTTTTTATTTTTTTATTTTTAGTTTTAGTTTTTTCTATATATACTTTTACACCTTTACATAAATATGAGTAATTCACCGCATTTCCAAAAAATGTTAAAGGAAGACCTAACATAGTTACCTTACAAAACTTTCATGATTTTATGGAGTCACTAGAGAAACATAGAGAAGAAGGAGAGGCTAAACTTTATGAATATATAGAATTCTTAGAGAAAGGTAGGGAAGAAAAAGAAGCTAAACTCCACATAGAGTTAAAAGCCATGCTCCATAATAAATTTACAACTTTTCAAGAAGCGATACAAAAACAATTAGACGATAAGATAAAAAAACTGGAGAACAAGATAGAGATAATGGAGACTAGACTGCATGTAATGGAAATTCAAAAACACCCAAACAAGGAGAGGCAGATACAATAGAAAATATTAAGTTAAAGGATAGGATTAAAGAGTTAGAGGAAAAATTTAACCACAACCTAACACTAAATAATATAGAAGGTAAAATAGATATCAAACCCATTAAAGAGGAAATGAATAAGCCCAGATCCTTAGATCATGAGCATAACAAAAGAACTTTAAATCTCAATTTTTTTTATTTAAAAGAGGAGGAAGAAGAGGATAAGTTGGTCACTGTCAAGACATAACTTCATAATAGGTTACAAATTGAAACTACCAGTCTCATAGAAGAAAATAGGTTGGGGAAATTAAGTGAGAATAAAGAAAGGCTAATACAGTTTAAGGTTAGCTATATCAAACAAAAATACAACATAATCAGTAAGACATCAAGTTTAAAAGGCTAGGGGATATTTATAAATGAAGACCTCATTCCATAGGATCAGGCTGAATTAAGAAAGAAGGTCCAAAAGGTAAAAGAAGCTAGGAAGGATGGAAAATTGGCATTAATCAGAAACATGAACGTTGTTATTAGAGATAAAAACCAAAAGGATAGTAATAAATAGCAATTTGACACACTCTGAATCTTCTCCTGGAACTGTCGAGGATTTCCATGGACCAAAGGCCCAAAGTTAAGTTGGATCTCGAGCGAAATTGATATTATATTATTGGTTGAAACTTGGGAACACGAGGAGTCCAAGGTCCTTGATATAGATGGATATGTCATATGGTCAATATGGAATAAATGTTCATGTCGTAGAGGCATTGGGGGTATAGCCTGTTACATTAGGAAGAACATATCCCCACATGTTAAGCTTTATAAGAAAGACCCTTACAACCAATTTATTAGGATAGATATCACAGACATTAATGATAAAAAACCTAAATAGCCATCTCTTATTTTTCCCCTATTAATTTCAACTTCTATAAAAAAAACCAATTTAGATAAAAATTGCCCTTTTAATGGTTTAGAATATGATATTTCTAGTTTAAGGAAGGAAGGAAATATCCTTTTGATGGGTGACTTCATTGCTCGAACTTCCAGTAACCAAGATATTCTTTTAAGCAACTATTCCAACCCTAGTCTTCTTTGGTTAGACGAAGACCTTGATCTAGCTAACAAGTACAAAAGAAGTTTTGAATATCTAGGTGAAAATTTATTCGAGTTTGAGCTAGTCAAATTTTGTAGTGCTCAAGATCTTATTATTTGCAATAGTCTCACAAAATGGCCAAACTCTAGCCATATGACTTGTATCCATGGGCTTGGAAGTAGTGTGGTAGATTATGTTATATCTGGTATCCCTATATACAACAAATTAATAGATTTCAACATCTTCAACGACCATGAGACCGACTTTGATCATAGACCTTTAATTATAACTCTCAATATTGCCATGCATAACGTCCCAAGGAGGAAAACTATCATTACCAAAAGCACCCGATCTTCAATAAAAAATAAAGCTGACATTTTTGTCCATGATCTAAAAAATGAACTGGTTCCTTTATTTAGTATGGAGAATATAGAAAATCTCTACCATAATTTTGCTACAAACCTCTCGTCGTCCATTTACAAGTTCTCTATTGAAGTATCGACTAAAACGAGCAATGGTAGAACCAACCCTTGGTATGATCAAGAGTGTAAAGATGCGAGAAAAGAAATTAAGCAAGCTGCTACAAATTCGATACAAATGGACAAGATAAATCACTAAAAATCCTTAATTAAAAGAAAAAAATGCATTATATAAGTAAAAGGCAGACAAATCTCCTACACCTCTCGAAGGTGGCTCCTAAGAAATTCTAGAGACAAATTCTAACTCGCAAAACAAAAGAAGACAATAAAATTGCTTTACAAGATTGGAATTCCTATCTTAAAAAGCTTTATGAATCATCGAATATCAGAGATAATATTCAAATCCTTCTTACAACGACATAATTTTTCTAGTTAGAAGACATAGATTTCAAGGTTAAGTGCTTAGAAAAGGAAAAAACCAAAGGCATTTAAGGCTACCAAGCAAAAATATTAAAAATTGGAGGGCTTGTCCTCATACCACACATCCACAAACTCTAAGCAAGAGTTTCCTACACCTTGGACTCAAAGCCTCATTATTCCTATTTTCAAAAGTGGTGATAAAAATGACCCCTCTAATTATCAAACTATTATGATTATCCCTCTCTTAGCTAAGTTATATGGTATTATATTAGAAAAGAAGATCAATGAATGGATAGAAATGGAAGGGAAGCAGGCTAAAGGCCAAGCAGGTTTTAGAAGGAATCATTCAACCACGGACCACCTTATTACACTTAGGATCATTGCAGAGGAATGTCGTAATAATAAGTCTAACCTATTTTGTTGCTTTGTCGATTTTAGAAAAACTTTTGATACAATGCCTAGAAATGACCTATGGAATAGGCTAGAGGAGCTTAAGGTTCCTTTTGAGTTGAGAGCTGCTGCGATAAGGTTATAGGAAAAGGTCATTGCCAAATTTAAGAATAATGATAGGTGGAAAACAAATATAAATTGTAATATTGGAGTTAAACAAGGTTCCCCCCTCTCCCCTACCTTTTTTGGAATTTACATTGATAAGCTAGAAAGGTGTTTAGAAGAAGTAGGTTGCGCTAGTACAATCTTAGCTGGGATAGTTACCATCCTCCTACATTATGATGATAATATTGTTCTTATGGCAAGGTGTCCTTCTAATCTCGATAAGCAATTAAGAATTCCTAAATATTTTTTCTCTAACATGGGTATGACTGTTAACACCGAGAAGACAAAAATCATGATTATAAAATCTAAGAAAGACACCTATGCAAATTTTATTTATGATAATAGAAATCTAGAGGAAGTGACTTCTTACAAGTATCTTGGGATTGATATTAACCAGTGTAGATCCAAATCCTAGGCTCTATCAAGCGTCGAGATGGATCAAATGTCTCGAGGTGCAAACCTATTCTTAGGTATCCATTGATTTGATTCAAACCAAACGACAAATTTTTTTATTTAAGGTCCACAAATAATTTTTTTTTTTTTTAACAGAAACTGAGAAATTTTTTGATTGATTAAAAAAGGTTGTAGCCCAGCCAAGCGTACAAAGAGGAGATCTGAAGGAGAAGGCTGATGACCTCAATTAGGACAGTCAGCCTTCTTAAAAGTGCTATGAGAAGAGATTCCCAAATTTTTCTGAAGCTATTTCGAAAAAAGGCCTGCTTGCAAGAGTAGACTCTCACAAATTGTGAACAAAGAAGAACACAAGAACAAAACATTAATAAAGCAGAGAGGGATACCCCTTAATGAAAGGATCCAATTTCTTCTGGGAGCCCGCGCTGATATTTGAGGCTGCTTCCTTTTCTCTACGTTCTTTATTTGTCTTTCGCCCTCTGGTGAGGGGAGGAGAAGGAGCTGAGAAGTCTTCTGAATCGGAGGTTCCCTCTGACGACGGGATCAAGGTTGCCGGTCCTGCCTGAGCTGAAGTCTCACGAATCAAAGCGCTGGGATCTTTCTTTGAACCTGGAGAAGCAGGTTTTGGAGGAGCTTGTTCAGTAACCTCTAAGGAGCCAATGGGGCCAGAGTTGCCTTTATCCTGGACAGCTGCAGTTTCAGGTTCTTGTGCTTCTTCTTCTTGAAGTACTGCAAAACTATTTTTATTTTCTGGCCGTGGAGTATCTGCAAGAGGAGAATGATCTTGGGAGGCCTTTTGCTGGGACGCTTGAGGCTCCTTTCTACGGGGAGGACGGCGTCTGTTCGAGACCGTCTGGAAATCTGTGTCGGTGGTAGCTGGAGTATTTGCTGGTTTCTGTGATTCTGCAAGCTTGGGGCAGGTCTTAGCGAAGTGGCCGTATACATGGCAGAAGTTGCATTTGAAAGGGATCTGCTCATAATCCAGTTCTTGAATGTGGCTCCATTCTCCTAAAGTGAGCTTTAGGGCTTCCGGAAGCCCTTTCTCTAGATTCACCTCTACACAGATCCAGGCACATCTGTACTGTCCCCCTTTTGGCTCTGCAGTATCTAGATAGCGGCCGAGCTTATTACCAATGTCAATCAAAGTACTTTTCCCCCAAAGATGAAGAGGGAGGTTAGGGAGTCTAACCCAGACTGGAGCGGCAGTGATCTCGGCTTCTGGGTTAAACCCCAGAGACCAGGGGGCTAAAAACAAACCTCTCGAGCCCATGAAGAAAGGGCCCGAGCGAAAGACGAGGTCTCTTTCTTCTTTATTGGAGAACAGAAATATGAAAAACCCTCGACCGGCAGCAAAGAGAGAGACTTGTCCTTGCAGAAGAGGGTTCCAATATTCTGCAATCCAGTTCTCCACCGCCTTAGGGCTGGGCCACAACCCTGTAAACTTGCCAATGAGGGCTTGCTCCGAAAGGAGGAGAGCTTTCTGGCATGGATCCGAAGGAGAGAGCTCTAGAGAAGGGATCTCATCCATTTTTTTCACGAACTTGGAAGGAGAATGAGAAGCTGCCTGAGGAGCAGCAGCTTGAACAAGGGCCTTGAAGGCAGCAAGCTGAGCGTGAGAGCCCATCTCTTGAGAGAACTCCACGCTGAAAGAAGCTGCAAGAAAACCCCACACAGAGAATAATAAAAACACAAACTGGCAGCGAAAAACCTGTCCCGGCGCTGAGAAGCAGCCCACGCTGAAGAAGCCCGTGCTGAGAGCAGCCTGCTCCTGCTCCAGCCTAGCTCGGCCTGCGCAGAGCGGCGGCTAGGGAACCCTAGCCGCGGAAGGACGCCGTTCCATTCTCATTCGCGCGCCCTTTGTTGAAAAAACCATTTATTAAGGTCCACAAATAATATTTTTATTATTAATATTTAATATTATTTATGACTAACATATAATATTTATTATTATATTTTATTTTGTTAGGAACGAATGTTAGAACATTTCCCCATACATGGTTTTAAAACCATATGCAAGGCCCTCTTACAACCATGGGTTGTTTAGGAGGCCTTGGACATGGTCTTAAAACCATTTGCAAGGCCCTCCTAAACCATGTACAATAAAACCATGGGTTATTTAGGAGGCCTTGCACATGGTTTAAAAACCATGTGCAAGGCCCTCCTAAACCATGTACAATAAAACCATTTGTTGTTTAGCCAACATTTTTTTGCGGATAATTCAATTTGTTATTTTTTATTATTTTGTTAGGTAGGATGTCAAAATATCAAAATTTCCGAAAAATTTAAAATTTTGAAAATACAGATAATTTTCATTAATGCAGTCAACTAATTGTTTTAATTAGTTATATGTTAATGATTTCATAAACTGAATTATCTACTTGGTTATGTTTATTTTATAGAATAAATCTTTTTCAATTTAATGACTTGTTTTTCTTTGCGACTACAAGGTGGAACTGTCTTGGTGTTCTGAGGCTTACTTAGCTTTGAGCTAACGTAGAAAGTTTACCTGCTCTTACAGATTTACAGGTAAGAAAGATTCAGTGCTGCTTGTCAATAATCCTAAAGCATACAGATATATGTTCGTTGCAAAAATAATAGCTCAGTAAAAGAATATAAATGCTATTCAATTTCAAATGCTTTTATGAGGTAAAATCATTAAATCGTTATTCTTTTTAAAGACGTCATGGAAACGAGATTCTGTCCTATCAGTATTGGTGACAGTTGCTTTCTCTCTCTAGTTGTAGTTTATAGTTTTTATTGCGTATTAAACTCTGCGATGTTTATCACTGTTTACCATGGTCGTCGTGTGTACACGCCTTAAATCTTTCTTTACATGCAGACTAAAATATGACAGGATTATTACGTTAAGGGTCTATCTTAAATTGTGAACATATACCATTTACGTCATGCTAGATTTGACTACCCCATGGAATATGAAAGTAATGCGCAATAAATTAAGAGTTTTTATACCTTTATTCTAACTTCCAAAGTTTTGAAAGTTTGAAGGAATTATCTCTTTGTTACATACTGCTATCAATTAAACTAAGTTAGTGTGAAAGAACTAAATTCTTCTACACCTAACTTATGTGGAAGATATGGCCCAGTTATGGTTATTAATCGTCAAAGGTTACCTATTGTCAAGCCTGATAGTTACAATAATGCTTAACATTTTTGTTTGCAAACTTAATAGTTTAAACAAAAATAATACTTAAAGGCATAACTAGAGTCAATCTCACAAGATGGATATTTATCATAACTAGGTCTTATGAATTTCCTTTTTATAGTTTTAAAAGGAATATACTTAATATATTTATAACCATTGAAAGAATGAATATCATGTTAGTATAATAATGGGTAGTAATATTGACCTCGCCCTTGATGAGCTTTAAGGCATAACTTTTATAGATTATAGTTGTTTGTTGAACGTATACCTTGCAATGTATAAATGAAAGGTCCAATGCATAAATGAAAGGGGTCATAGAATAGACCGCGCCCACGAAGAGTTTATGGTTTAATCTTTTGACATAAGTTATAATTGTTTGATTGAATGTATACCATAATTTGTATAGTGATGGGTCATTTTATCCCCCACGCCTTTGATGAGTTTTATGGCATAGTTTTATAGTAATGATTCTTTGTTTACCTTGTGACATGCATGCTAGGTTGACAATGGAAGCAAGGATTATGTTAGAACCTCCGATTTGCCAAATGATTGGAAATAATACTCTTTGGTTCATTGCTCGTCGAGACTATATGATTTCACCCACTGCATGCAAATAATTTGTTTGTGGACATGGCAAGACCGTAGCCAAGTGTTGTGTGGTTATAAGGCATTTTGAAACCCTAGTATCGTCATTTCCTCCGTCGTTCTCGGCCTCTGGCTACTCTGCTTCTGTGTTAGTTTCCCGCCCTGTCGCTTTGCAACTTGTTGTTGGCAGTCTCCCAGCTCGGCTTCTTTGTCTCCTGTACGTTGTGAGCTCACCCTGCACGTTCAATAGAGAAGAGTTGTAAACATTTTGGTTGCTATTGGAATTGGGTTATTGGTTTTCCTTCAGATTTTATCCTTCACTGCTTGCTCCTTCCAGTAATCTTCAGTCTACAAGTGTCTTATTCTCCCACGGCCTAGTAGTGAGCGTTGTGGCTTCACCTCTCGAGTTTGATTGGGTATTAGGGTTTCGCAGCCTATTGTGTTTTTGGTCGAAGAACCGTTGCGGCACAAGCATTTATACTTGCTTGGCCGATGGCTCCAATTCTATGTCGTTGTTGGTTGATACTGTTAGTAAACTCCTTCTTTCTTGCAGCTGATGAAGGGTTTCTTTCTCTTTACGCTGGTGGCAGCGCTTCTGCTTGTGGGTGGTTACGTTACTTTGAAGTTTTAGGTAATATTTTATTACTGATATCTTTTTAATTCTTTACTCTTCTGTTTCGTTTCAACTCTGCTTATATAAATGCAAGAAACTAATAAAAATCATGGGTGTTGTTGATACAGGTGACGACTCGTCCTTCTGTGTAGTAGGTGCAAGGCTGGGACAACCGCTAGCTCACGGGTAAGCCTTAGACACTCCATGGTAGTTCGTCCTTGTTCAGTTCCTTATGGGACATTTGATGGTTGGTCACCGTGGCCTGCAAAACCCTTGTGGTTTTGGTTTACTTGGGTTATTTGGTTCGTTGTTTTTCGATGAAGTTAAAACCCTTGCTTTATGCAGGGTTTCCAGCTTAGGCTGTGACTGTAAATTTTGATTTTTTATCTGTTTGCTTGTGTATATATGTAAAAATGAAAGAAGGTTGGTAAAGCCTTACTCTGTTAATTTTGTTTGAAGCCGAGAGGCATTAGAAGAACTTAAACTCTTTGGTTTTACACCTCGGTTGTAAATTTTGAGATATTAGGGTTTTGCCCTAACTTGGTGATATGAAAAAGTATTTACTGTTTCTTTAAATTATCTTTTAATTACAATGTACTACTGTAACTTATTTGGTTATTACTTATATTGTGTAAATGGTTATTTAAGCTCGGTGAATCGAGCATGTCTATGTTCTGTTAATTTGATTCCTGCAAGTTATTACATTTAATTTTTACCCTGTAAATTATTTAGTATAACTGTATTTTGTTTTAGATTATCTTGCTTTAATTTGCTTCATTCTAATGAAGTTTTAAATATTGTTTTATTAACCTTCAGAATATAAGTAATTTCATATTCTTCGAGTTGTACTTATGTAACTCATAGTTACATCTTTAAGTACATAAATTATATTTACTTAGTATTTATTATAAAGGAATAAGAATTTTATTTAATTAACATACAATTACTGTTCCTATAATTATGTACATTATCTTTGTACTTAGTTTATTTATAGGTGTATAATGAGATAGTATTCTATTGTTGTATTGTTATGTTACCCTATTTATATTACAATAATAGTATTTATAAATTAAAAGAATAACAAACTATCTATATTCTTTCCTATGAAATATATTATAGTGTTTGTTTTAAATTATAAAAGAGACAAGTTAGTAGCTGTTTAGCTTGTTTAAGTTCAGTTAGACAAAAAAAATGAAAGAATTATTTACATTACAGCGTAATTAAAATCTTAAACCAATTAGTTTTATCTTTAGAAATAAATCTAGGTTTGTCTATCCTTACTCACAGTTTGATTGCTATAAAATACAGTAGTTATTTATTTTGCAATAGGAAGAGAAATAAACTGTAGAGTTGAAAAGCTTTTTCATTTAACCTAACACTACACATTTCAACTATTATATTCTTTTCTTTTGGTTTCAAAATAAATAATAAGATTACTAAAATGAATGTTGTATAGAGAACTGTTGATCTACCAAAACATACTACTGATATAATGATATAGCTTATTTTCCCTTTACTAATAATCTGACATTCACAGTCTAGGTCTAACCCTACTTCATGTACATAATACTATTTGTACAGAATACTATTTCTTCTGATAACAAATAAAAGAAAACATTCTCAGAATCAAGCTAACATCTTATTTTAAATTTACATCATACTATCTTCATTTAAATACACCACCTGTGCTAGAGTACGATCTGGATTACTCCAGATGGGGAAAAACACAGGTAGGATTTGTTTCTCATTAAGAATAATTTCATTACTAAACAAACTAAGATATTCTATCCTCTAGGTTTTTACATCATAAACTGCAAATGCATCATTCAATCACACACAGATAATAACACAGAAATTAATAGATAGCAGAACCTGTTCTTAGAGCTTGGTCGACAACAACAATGGGAGGTCGTTCCTACCTACCAACTCCTGGAGAGCGCTCAAACAGCGACTCCTCAGGACCCCCGAGCTTGCTCTGGTCTCCCTGGCTGGAACTAGGTGCAACAAATAATCAAGTACTAGTCCCGAGAGTCAATACTAGTCCTGAACTTGTCAGTCAAATTCTCTCATCTAAGAAGCTGTATCAGATCAAGTTACTGCAGTTTATCTCTCAAACACCTTCCTTACAGTTTCCCTTTTTCCCAATGAATTCCTTGAAGTGCATTCCTCCTGAATGATTCTTCTCCTAGAAAATATATGAGCAGCCTCAGCTCTCTACATTGGGAAGTTTTAAAAGATTTCCTAGGTCTTTTTGGGTTAGTTGTCATTAATTGAGCCACCTGCTCTGATCCCATTTTCTTGGGGGATCATGACCCCAAATGTAGGGAATTTGCCACCTGCAACATAGGAAGTGTTTGAGGATGTTGCCACTTGTCTTTTGCTCTCCAGGCTAGTTCCTTCCACCAGTTTGACCAGTAACACTCTTATTAATAGCTCTCCCAAGCTGTTGTCTCCACTTTTTTATTTATTAAAATAAAATATTCAGAATTACATTCCACACCTTTTGACTCTGCTGAGTCATCAGTTTCAACTTAGCATTAATTTTAACATAATGTCTTAGGAATCAAATTAAACAAATAGCATTATTTTACAAAATTGGGGTATGTGACATAGGAATATTACAACATCTCCCCCATATTGTGTTTTTTTCCTGACCCACATATTTTTTTTTACAGATAATTAAATTTTTACCTTTTTATTGTTTTGTTAGCTAGGAAGATTACAACATCTTCCCCATATTAGATTGTTTTTGTGGCCGACATTTATTTTGGCCTATAATTAGAAAATTTATTTTTTATTAATAAAAATAACGTAACGTTACAAGATCTACCCCATACTATGCTGTAGAGCGCCTATCGGCGCAATGACAAGCTCAATCGGAACTATAGCATTGAGAAAATGATTAATGGAGAGTGGAAAGCTTATTTTGGTCTTGAAAATAAATATGGGATAAAAATGATTTCCTCTTTGAAACTCTTGTCATCCCTATTATCTTGAAACATTTCTAGAGAATCTTGGAGGAAGTTTGAGCAAATCCATAAGCGGTTTATAACTTATAAACTCAAAATTAAAATCAATACGCATTATCCTATTCTCTTCATAGAAGTGGGTCTTTACCCCATCGAGAGCATGGTTATGACTAGGTACATAATGTACAAGCATAGGATAAACAACATGGGAAACGGGAGACTTCCTAAAATTTATTTAAACTTAAGTCAAAACCAACTACACCTAAAGTGGTGTTGCTGTAAAGATACCATGGCTTGGTTAAACCATTGGGGCATCGATGGAAATGGCATTTTACAAAACATTGATATTGTCAAAAATATTATTACTTCTAAGTTTAAAGAGAAATTATGGTGTGAGGAAAATTTAGCGGTTAAGAGAAAATGAAGATACTATAAGGAGGTAATTAATCCTAACTTGGAAGATCATAAGTATCTCTCGGTAGTAACTAGCTTACGGAAGAAAATTAATATAGCCAAGATTAGAATGAACTCTCATGAAATCCATAGCAAAACAAGCCATTGGTCTATTCTTAAAACTCCATGAGAAAGGGTTTTCCATCTATGTGAGTCTATGAGCATTGAGGATGAAAATCACTTTCTCTTAGAGTGCCTTGCTTACACCCACATTAGATATGAGTTCATAGTATTTGCTACAATACAAACCTTTATAACCTCCTAACTTTCCAAAACTATACCGAGCTAGGAAAGCTTCTTGGCAAGCTTTTTGAGCATAGGAGCAAGATTTTAAAGTAAACCAAGTATTTTCCTTCTTAAGTTTCGATATACCAAAGTTGGTCTCAATGGACGTTAATCATCATCATCATCATCATTAAATTTAAAAAAAATTATTGACTTTACTCGAAATTTTTTTATTGTTTTAATAAAAGCACATTCCACGCATTTTTAAGAGGATTGATATTTTTTATTAGAGTACTATGAATGGATTTTCATATTAAATGAAATATTAAAAATTTAGGTTTCTTGAAAATAGGTTTACAGAATAAAATGTATGAGTAATTTAATTGAAGAAATATACCTCTTTCCTATCATAAAATTGAAAATTGTATATTAGAATGTTGGGAATATAATCTTTGGTGTTAGGATTATCTTTATATTTAAGTAAGGAGAAGACCAAAGGTAAAGGTCATTGGGAGTCCAAAAGGGCTCATTACAAAGTTGAACCCAGGAGGCATTCTCATGTATTAATATGTACATTTTTAATGTGAATTACATACTTCATTCCTGTCATTTTCTGTCTTTGTGCATTTAATTGCATATCTAGCCTAATGGGACCTAACAGTGGTGTCAGAGCAAATGTTAGATCTAAGTCTCGTGCCAATTTGCATACATGCATTCTTCCACATTCCCTCTATAGTCCATCTTTCAAACCATTCAGCTTCTCTTTGCTCCGTATGTTTCACTCTGCCTGCCATCCTTCTCGCTTGTCCATTCTCATATTTGAGAGATGCTTCTATTCCAGGTTTCTCCTCTCCTTCTCCCTCCTTCATCCTACTCTCTGTAGTCTATTGATGATCATTCTATATCCATCTTTGTAGTGTTTCATAGATATTGATTGTGTGTTCTAGCCACAAAATTTTGTGTGTGCTCCCATGGTGTTGTGGACTCTCATTTAAAATAAATATTGTTCTCTTGTACGCTACTCACTCCATTGAAGCTTGCAGATTGTTCTTTGCGTTTTTACTATTGCTCTATGTTTGAAGACAATTTTGTTGTATGTTGCATTGGCACTCCATCGTGACAATGGACTCTGTCTCGTCCACCATGAAGACTGCTACCAAGATATCGTGCAGACTGTTGTGTGAGTTGAACTTTGAAGGTCGTGGAGACTTGCGTGAGTTGAACTCTAAAAATCATGAAGCCATAAATATCTCTCCTTTGTTGTTGTGTTCTTTATTTTGGTATCTATTAAGATTCCATATGCTAATCTATATATGATTAGTATTCAATTCAATTTAACAATAGCATATGTAGGATCACTAAAAGAAACACAATCACAAGATAGACACATATTTATCTTGGGAAACCGTCTAGGGGAAGAAAACCCAACAAACGGTACTAAGATAAAACCCCAAATAGGTGCTCCTTCTCCTTGCTGATATGTCTCTCTCTCTCTCTCCTATGCGCTATACACAAGTGAGTGTGTGTGTTCAATTGAGGAACGCACCTCCTCTATTTATACTCTATCTTTCACTTGATTTTTTCCCTAACAGGTCAGCCCCAACAAACTTACTAGGACGACTTCACCTAGGAAGACACAAAACAATATAATATTATATTCTAGAGGGTTCTATTGACCTGACTTATAATGAAGGTTTTACCTCATGACTCTATTATGACCTAATACAATAGTAACATCCCGACGGAGGAATAAAACATCTTCGATAGGTTACAACAATAAAATACATTTAGAATATTCTTCGAAGTTACAATATTTCAACACTCCCCCTTAACAATAAGGGTATTATACTGACAACAACAACATCAATTGTAGGGGCAAGGAGAGAGAGCATCTTCAACGTCATCAAGGTGATACATCTATATGTCATTGAATTTTTTCTTCAACAATCATCAGCAACTGGAACAATTACTGGAACATCTTCAACATCTTTAGTACTTGAGCATCATCTTCTACAGCACTGAGTCTTCATATTTGATCTTCATATTCTACAACACTTGATCACTTGATCATCTCTAGCAAGACTTGATATTTCGATCAACAACATCATCATATGCAACAATACTTGATCTTTCGATCAACAACATCATCATCTGCATCAATACTTGATCTTTCGATCAACAACATCATCATCAGCAGCAACATAACCTGCAACACACATGATCCAATTACGGGATGATCAATCCCTATCACTTTATGACATAAGTCCAAGGACGATGCAATCCATACATGATACAATTACGGGATGATCAATCCCTATCACTTTAGGACATAAGTTCAAGGATGATGCAATCGTCACCTGATCCAATTATAGGATGATCAACCCCTATGACTTTAGGATATAAGTCCAAGGACGATGCAATCCTCATGCCTCATGAGGACAAAAGTGTGTAGATCCAATTACGGGCTGATCAATCCCTATCACCTTAGAGCACAAATCCAAGGACGATGCAATCCTACCACTCAACAGAGACAAAAGTCTACAGATCCAATTACGGGATGATCAATCCCTATCACTTTAGGACATATGTCCAAGGACAATGCAATCCTCACGCCTCACAAAGACAAAAGTTTGTGGATCCAATTATGGAATGATAAATCTTTATCACTTTAGGACATAAGTCCAAGGATGATGCAATCCTACCACCTCATGGAGACAAAGGTCTACAGATCACTTTAGGACTAATGTCCAGGGATGATACAATCCCACTGCAACATCATCAACCTGCTCCCCCTTTCAAGGAGGGTCTACAACATCATTAATCTGCTCCCACTTTTGAGGAGGGTCTACAACATCATCAACATGTTCCCGCTTTCGAGAAGGGTCTACATCATCACTGTTCCTCCTTACGAGGAAGGTCTACAACATCATCATCATTGTTCCTCCTTACGAGGAAGGTCTACAACGTCATCATCATTGTTCCTCCTTACAAGGAAGGCCTACAACATCATCATTGTTCCTCCTTATAAGGAAGGTCTTTTCGAACCACACCAAGCTTGTCACAAAAGTATTCAAACTTTAATCAAGACAGAGGCTTTGTCAACACATTAACAACTTGCTCATCGATACTAACATACTGGAGCTTTATAGCTCCCTTATGTACCATATCTCGTATGTAAAAATACTGGATTTCTATGTGCTTTGACTTGTCATGGAACATTGGGTTCTCTGTCATCTTTATACAACTCTGGTTGTCACATAGAGTCACCTTGGTATCCAACACCAGGTCAAATAGACCCGACATCAACTTTTGGAGCCATATGGATTCACAACTAGTAGAACAAGCTGCTATATACTCTTCTTCAGCTGTGCTGAGAGAAACATTGGACTGCTTCTTGCTAAACCATGAGATCATGGCGGATCTCAGACAATAACACCCACCTCAAGTGCTCTTCCTTTCTGAGGTACTTCCATCCCAATCTGCATCTATATAACCATACAATATGTAGTAATGATCTCCAACATAGTATAGACCAAAGTCAATCGTACCTTTCAGGTACCTCATCACTTGCTTTGTAGCTATCAGGTGAACACGTCTAGGTTTAATTGGATACTGACTCAAGGTGTTCACAACAAAGAATATATATGGTCTAGTATTCATCAGATACATCAACTACCCAATAATATGTCTGTACTGAGTCACATCCACTAACTCTGATGATTCATCAGATAACAACTTCAGGTTGGTATCCATGGGTGTGGCCATGGCTTTACAATCCAACATATCAAATATTTTTAAGATTTCCACAACATACTTTCCTGGGTTGAGAAATATTCCTTCTGGGCTCTACCGTACTTCCAGACCTAGAAAATAGTGCATCAACCCAAGGTATTTCATATCAAATTCTTCAGCGAGCTTCTTCTTGCACTCTTCAATCTGTTTCTCATTTCCTTTCAGATATAAGTCATCCACATACAACAATAATATGACAGGTTCATCATCCATAACCTTCAAGTAAAGGTTAGGGTCGGCTTTACTTTTGGTAAATCCCAAGCTTGTCAAGAAGCCATTTATTCTTCCATACCAAGCTCTAGGAGCTTGCTTCAGTCCATACAGACCCTTCTTCAACTTACATACGTGAATCCATCTATCTTCAACTTCAAATCCTTGTGGTTGTTCTATGTACACTTCTTCCTCAATAACACCATTCAGGAAGGTTTCCTTCACATCCATCTGGTGTAAACTCCACTTCATCATGGATGTAAGTGCCATCATGGCTCTTATGGAAGTGTACCTTGCTAATGGCGCAAATGTCTCTTCACACCTTGTTCATAGTTTGACATGCCAACACTGTGATCGAGTTGGCCATGTGAAAGATCAGTGTTTTGATGTCATCCTTGTCAACATTACAAGAAGCGTAACCATTCTTCATATAGGTGTGTGAAGCTAAAGAAACCTGTAAGAGTGAAACTTGCAGCAGAATATTGTACCGCTTCTTATCTTGTACCCGATAGAGCGAGCATGATGCTAGGATTCAAGTTTGGAAACCTTGTCATTCTAACAACAAGCAGTCATGACCTTCTTCAAGTAAGCAAAATCAAGTGAGCTTGAACCACAACTAGTTAAAAATCCAGATTCAGAGATGTAGCATGAAGATAGAAGAGAGCCATGCCCTAGAGAACTGATGTGTTTTGTTTCTATTATTGATACCATGAGACTCTCCACTCCTCACATTTTTCCTAATAGGGGGGATGGCGACCGCTAGAAGCAAGGGAGTGATAACAAGCTAGTCGAAACAATCAAACCAAGTCATTGCCATGTTTGATTGAGCTCCTAAGTTGGTGGTTAGCCTTAACTTCAGCTTCTACATGACATCGGATGGTTGTCCCCAAACCACCACTTTCCAGAGAGCCTCTGATCCTTCATGCCAAGTTCAAGATATAACCTATGAGCCTTTGTGCCAAGTTCTAGATAGAACCTCTAATCCTTCGTGCCAAGTTTGAGAGTTTGTGGCCAACCTTAAACCACCAATGTAGTAAAAGATTTCAACTTCTTCTAGCCCCTTGGGTTGGTGGTAAACCAAAACCACCTCTTCAGAGAGCACTTGTATTTGTAAGGAGATGTTAGCTTCTTCTAAAATGCTTGGTGATTCAGATTGTCAAGCTGTAAATGTTCAACAAGTGGTAGTTGTCCACTTTTGGTTATTCAACTCTCTTTTCTTGAACTCATATATACACCTTCGAATTAAGGAAGAAATTGTTGGAAACATAATCTTTGGTATTTGGATTATCTTCCTATTCATATAAAGACAAGACCATTGAGAGTTAAAAAAACCTCATTAGAAAGTTAAACCTAAGAAAAATTCTCATGTGTCAATATGTACATTATTAATGAGAATTGCGTGCTTAATACCTATGCTTTTCTGTCTTCATGCATTTATTTTCCTATGTGCGCTAATGAGCACCTAACATAGAAGAATATCAAGGGATAGGGATTCTCGTCGTAAATGAAATATTAAAGTTATAGACTTTGTTGAAAATAGGTTTACAAGTATATTTATGTAATTTAATTGGTGAAAAAATATAACCTTTTTTATCATGAATTTAAAATTCTTATAATAAATTTATATTATGAAATTATTATAAGTTTTTATAATTAAAAAATAATTTACTACAAAATTAAATGGTTGTACTTTATTTTTTATTATTTTTAAAATTTTAATTTGTCATTTTTATGTTTGTTTATAATTACATCGTTTCTTTAGGTGTATTTTATAAAAAAATTGTCATTGTCATTGTCGTGTGACAAGTGTAACAAAATTTTATTTTAATTTGTCAATTTCATAATTAAATTGATATATACATCTACTGAAATTAAACCAGCCTAGATCCAAATCCTAGGCTCTATCAAGCGCCGAGAGGGATCAAATATCCCGAGGTGCAAACCTCCTTTAGTGCAATACCTGAGAAGAGGTTTGCACCTAGGAAGATTTGATCCCTCTCGGCGCTTGATAGAGCCTAGGATTTGGATCTAGGCTGGTTTCAGTGGTGGGAGGTGACACAAAACTGG
>LPNX010685332.1:78127-91152 GCA_001517045.1 Pseudotsuga menziesii
ATATCGAGTTGTTTCTAGGTCATTGGAATTGATTCCTTGGTTTTTAGTAAATGGCATGTTGGGTTTAATCTCTGGAAATAGAAGCTTCCCCATTGTCACTTATGGGTATTCCTCCTAGGGTTTCCTCTCCAATGTTGGAATTTTGTAGGGTTCATGTCAGTGGTGAATTCTATACAACATTTTATTTTTGTGGAGGAAAATACTTTGATAGCCTCATGATAAAAACAAAAATTACTACAAAATTAAATGGTTCCATTTTATATTTTATTTATTCTTAAAATTTTAATTTGTCATTTCATATTTGTTTATAATTACATCATTTCTTTAGGTGTGTTTTATAAACAAAATGTCATTGTCATTTGTGTTAAGAGTAACAAAAGCTTATTTTAATTTTTTAATTCCATAATTAAATTGATCTACGATTATTGAATTAAATGATTATGAAATTAAATGATTTTATATATTTTATGTAATCTCAAAGCAAGTTCTTATTTTAACTTGTCATTTTTTAATATTTTTTTTACAAGAACAGATATGATTTGTATTAATCAAGCAATGGTGTAACCACTAAAAAAAATCTACATAGTTCAAAACTGCCACTGAAAAGTGATGTACATAGTTCAAAACTGTCATTTGGAGACAGCTGCTAGCAAACATAACAAACTTATCTTGCTACTACCCTTACTCAGATAATCATTGCCCTTACATAGAACTAGCCAATGTCACAGACTTAGCTTACTAATATCCTTACATCAGATGAGACTACCCTTACAGAGATAAAAAAAAGTCACAAAAGTAAAAAACCCCCAGGGGGACACTGAATTACTTTCCTTGGCCTCGACGTTTCAGATTTGAAGGTCCTAAATTTGTTGTGTTCGCTCCTTTTTCCATTGCAATCTTTGCCACTTGTAGCTCCAGTTTATCAAACTAAGTTTCCAACTCGGCTAGCATTCCTGTCATCGCACGTTCTAACTTAGAGATGAATTCCATGAACTCTTCAGGGAGCCGAGACATATCTCTATCCACTATTTCCAAGCGCCTTCCTCTTTCGGCATCAATTAGCTGCAGATATATTTTCTGTCTCTTGAGTTTCCTTCGGATTTATCTCAGCTCAACAACAACTAATAGAGCAGGGTCATAAGAAGCAGTAGATTCGAAGGAGGTATCCATGGGGTTGGATGAATTCCTGAACAAAACCACAACCAAACTTTGACTCTGCAACCAATAAAACAGTGTTGAAACACAAATTACAAACATTTCATGATATCAAAACGCCTCCTATTAAATCTCCCTCAGAGCTCATTAATCCCAAAATTGTGGAATAATCCATCACGCAAGTCACACGCTGGAGGAGGAAAAAAAAGGACGTCAGAGAAAATATGGGTTGCAGCTTAACTCCCTCATCACGATCTTTCCTGACGTTTGGGTGATACAGATGGTACTTCTCAGGCCCGTTTTAACGGTCACATGCAACAAACCATGCGCCATCATGAAGCAAATCAATTCTCCACGAGCCTCCATGATAAGAGGTGGGGTAGGCAGGCTCCACGTGGGAGAGCCATGTGATAAACCCCTTAACCCTTTTCCCAAGGTCCTATGTAATTTGAAAAAAGGAGCTAGTTCCATTTAGAACTAAGGTTCCTTTTCTCAAGGGTAAAGTAGCTTTTTCTGCCATATATGCTTTATCATTTAAACCTCTTAATACATGAAAATAATCAATCTTTCTGAAGAATTTGGAAAGGCTTTGAATTTTTTTGACCAGTTTCTAGATCTTCATTTGAGATGGGGTGGAATTGGTTGTCAAGGCTTGAATGATTAATCTTGAATCCTCAATCACCGTAATTTCTGAGATTTCTTGGAGTCTAGCTTGGGATATGCCTTGCCAAAGGGCTAGAGATTCAACAACATTGTTAGTTTCTTCGCCGAGACCCCATGAGTAAATTTTTTCCTTGGACTCCATCAGGGTTAAAGAGAGCCCCTCCCCCTCCTACCACCCTTGGATATCCTTTGGAAGCTTTGTTAAATAAAAGAATATGTCTTCATAAGTTTTTCATCCATTTGTCAAGTTCGGTTTATCCAACCTTAATTCCCATGAGAGTGGTTTTTGGGGAAAGAAAAGAACTGCACCTGGTAAATATGGAGAGAGACTATGGATCCAAGCTTCTTCAGAGGGGGAGAGAGGGCAGCTATAGGAGTCAATCCAAAGAAATTTGAGATGGTATCCTATCAGAGCTATGATATTGGAGATAGACTGTGCAATAGTGGAAGCTTTTTCTATGAAAATACAAGAGTTCCTTTCGAACCATAATCTATAGAAAATAAATTTAGGAAGAGATAACTAGCAAGATTTAACTAGGGCATTTTTTAGATTAGAAAAAGGACAGAGAGATGCCCAATTAATTAAGAGGGAATGGATGTTTTCAGGAAGTTGCATTGATCCAGCCCAACCGAAAAGGACCTGTTTCCAAACTTTCCTTTCTTTTCCAAACTTTTGCAACATCTTCTCGAGTGGATATTTCCGTGTCACTTCTACAATCTCTGGCAAAGTTTTTGAAGTTGTGACATTTGTAACATTCAACATTCATGTAGGCACCTTCATTCCTTTCTTGAGCATATCCTCTACAAGCAAGTGCAATCTATAGCTTTATGTCCATAATTGTTGCAGAAATAGCAATAACCAAGAAAAAAAAATTGATACCTAGGAGCATATGATATTCTTTGTAGTGTACTCCTTCTAAATTCACATTATTATTGACCATGATATTCTCCTTTGTTTCTTCCTTCACCAAGATTGGAACTTTTCAAGGCATTTGTATAGATTTTAGGCCCCTCTTCAGCTTTCTTCTCAAGATGCTTGGAATTTTCCATGGAAATTTTTTTATTTCCATAATAAACAAGACCTTCCTTGATGTATCTAGGTATTTTGATGCCTATAATATTATCCAACAGTTGGGTGCTTTTATCAAACTTCAAATCATGTGTAGCTTGTCACTTTTCTTTTCTAATTATTTCCTCAAGAAGACAATTTATGTCCTTAATCTCTCACATTTTTCCTCCTTCCTTTTGAACTGGTTTTGTACTTCTTCTATCTGAGTTTTGAGAAGAATATACTCTTTCGTTTGTCTTTTATTCTTCGTTATAAGAGTGTCAGTTTCTTCCAAGTCATTAATAAGTTCGACTTCAATATCATTTATACCATTAACCTTCCCTTTTGGTTTTGATTTTTCCTTTTGTTCTTCTTCTCTCTTTGTCATGGATTCTACACTTATGGCCATGAACATAATTAATTTACATTATCGTCAAATCTATATTCATCTTCTTCAAAGGAGCCATCATATTCTCTAGAATATAATCTTTTCTTCTTTGGATATTTTCCTCTGTAAAATTTCGTTTTAGGATCTTCTTCATCATCACTATTTTTCCTATGTGGATATGTAGCAATAAAATGTCCTATCTAACCACAATTAAAACATATAAGAGGTAACTTATCTTATATTTTCTAGATCCTTTATTTATCTTTATGACAAATTGTTCCAACTCTATATCAGATTCATCACTAGAATAGTTGTTGGTCTTGATCTTTCCTATCCTTTTTTATGCTTTAAGTGTTGCTTCCTTTTGTGTTGACTTTCCTATCCTCATTTCATAATCTATGAGAATTATGTGTAACTCATCCATTGTTAGATATTCCAAATCACTTATTTCTTATATGGCCAAGAACTTTGCATCAAAACATAAGGGAATATATCTCAACACCTTTTGTACAACAGTAGTTTCTTTGATTGTTTCACCAAGTCCTTTGATGGAATTAACAACTTAATAAATTCAAAGGAAATAGGAAACCATGTCTTCTTCATCCTTCATTTTTAGGCTTTCGAACTTATTCAATATGTCTGAAGCTTTGCTCTTTGAATCTTATCATCACCTTTATAAATGTTTTGAAGCTTAAACCATATTTCTTTGGTCGATTCACAGCGCATTACATTAATAAATTATGTTTATGACAGACCGCTTAGAATAGCATTCATTGCCTTACCATTTTGTTCATTGGATTTCTTTCTATTTTGATATATTGGTGGGTTTTTTGGTACTTTATATCCAGTATCCACACTTTTCCAAATGTAAAATCCAAGATCGATTAGACAGGTCTCCATTATTTTACTCCAAAAGGAATATTTTGGTCCATTGAATAATGGATCCTTGTTTGATGAGTAGCCTTCTTGACTAACCATGCGTGTTCTGAAGGATATTTCCTCCAAGTCTTTGCTCTAATACCAATTATTGGAACACACAGTGATACTAAGAGGGGGGAGGAATAAGAATCAAACACTTTTATCAATTTTTACTTATTTAATCATGTACCATTATCAATCATAAAACTTAATCAACGCAAAAAGACAGTACACAAAATATTTATATGGGTACGCAGTTTAATAAATTTATAAAACCATAAATTAGATTACATAAACTTGGTGGAGACGCCAATCTCCAAGGTTCTCCAACACCAACTGGAAGGAGGCTCCAACCCCCTAATTTTCTAGCTCCAATTGGAAGGAGGATCCAACCCCCTAATTTACCAGCTCCAACTGGAAGGATGATCCAACCCGTGGGAGACACCAATATCCTAATTTGTTTTCATTGCTTTTGTTCTGCTCCAAAACCTTTTCCAAATATATTATTCATATTGCACATGATGTTGTTCACTATACCCTGCCTTTAACAATCATCAAATTCTACTCCCAAACTATCTTTACCAATAGTCAAATTCTATTCCAAAAATTGTCTATAATCACACTCAATAACTATCCATAAATTGTCTTTGAAATCATGGATGATGGGCTACGATCAGTCCACAATATACAATCAAACCCCAATATATTTCTTGAAATATGAACTAATAGTTGTCTTTACATCTACAACAACACTATAAACCTCTCCCTCAAAATTCCTTTGCTTCTCATCATCACTTCCTTTTACCAGACCTACTTCCTTTCCCTTCTTATATGCTTATAGGTTCGACCAACTATTTTTTAGTCCATATTCTTATCTCAAATCTCTCCCACCCAAGCAAATGCATCCAGCTAGATTATATTTGTATCGTTCAACTAAGAATCAATTTCTTTAAATGTCTAAGCCGACCTATTCATATGGGGCTTCTTCTTTGGGGGGCGGCTTTACCTGTTTTTGTGGCTTCAACAAATGTTAGCATTATAATCATGTTGCTCGTGTAGGCTACAAGGGAATCTAAAATACAAATGATGCTAGGAGTTTCTATTAAATTGGTTAAATCATTCAAACATGATATCCCGATTCTGATTGAAAATTTTCACGACTGAAAGTGTGAAATTGTTCTCTTGGTCATTATACGTGCATCTTTAGCAAGCATTTCTCACAAAGTGGAAGGAATTTCTTATGTTGTTGTTTCTCCAAAAGTGGTGGGTATTTCGTCATGATACTGTGGAAATTTTTTGGCAATCTACTTATGACTGTTGCAGCCATTTTTTCAATCCCAAATGCGGGTATATTTTCTTACAATACGAGCATTTTAGTCAAGTGTTGGTGGGCATAAGTCTTGTGCGGGCATACTTTCTTGTGTGGACAAGTGTGGGCATTTTTCCTTGAGGCCTGTGGGCATTTTTAAGGCATTTGCAGGAATTTTCTTAAGGTTTTTGTAGGCATATTGTCAAACAACCCTACAAGCATTTCATTATGTCTATTGCGAGCATTTTTAGGCATATTGTGGGGATTTTCTTCAAGCAGCCGAGTGGATTCCTTTAGGCCCTGTGGTAATTTTCCTTATTCTCTGTGGGCATTTTTATGGCATGTGTTAAGCTACTACGAGCATATTTATCAATTTTGCATTCATTCTCCACATCAAATATGCTCCTCACTAACACATAATATCTATTCCTCACTTACACATCATTTTCCATGCCATCTACCACATCATTTGACACATCATTTGCCACATCGTCTGCCACATCATCTACCGCATTAGTTACTACATTATCTTAGCCATATTAACATCAATGATAAAATTTGTCCAACAAAACAGTTTTTTGAAGTCCACGTGAATTTTGTGGAAATTAAGCCCAAGCTTAGATCAATTGAACTCACAAAATTGCTTGAAAAACATGCAAGAAACACTCAAAAGGAGACTGAATATGTTGAATAAAACAAACTGTTGTTGATATTAATTTACACCAGACATCATTAAATATATATAGGCTGCTCACCATGTAGATACTGCAAGGATTCCAAAGCATAAATATGTTATTCGAAACAGTACAAAAGCAGGCTTACTAAACTAGTCAAAATCCCCCATAGGTGCATAAAGCACTTTCCAAACCATTTGAGATGCTCACGAATTTGTTGAATGAGTTGGTACAGATGATAAGTGAAGGAAATTTGAATTTATTATTCTTTTAGATGAGGAAAATAAGGAAGGTGAGCTGTTTCAAAAAACAAGGTAGTCTACCTTAAAACTAGCTTTAGGTTTTTCCTTAAAACTGCAGAAAAGTTGGAAACTATGGATAAGGAAGGAATGCGCACTTACTAAACGGGGAAGTTTGTTAGCTGGAATAATATTATCCAAAATATTTCCAAATTGCTCTAGGAGGAAGGTTTGGAAAGTTTGACCATAGAAATGCAAGTGGATGCAAACTAGGCTAGTGTAGGACCTAGGAAATTAATAAAAAAGATTAATTATTTTATACTAAGTATTGGAATTGGTTTTGATTATTCCAACACGCCCTCTTAAACCTTACCTTATGTACAATATCATAAAAATATCATAGATATAGGGCCTGGAAACAAGGCTTAGTCACCCTTTACATACTGCTTGTCCATACAAAACAAGGAAAGAGGCAAAACCACAATGGGAAAATCCTCCCTTAAACATGGACATGAACAAAATTGTAAGAAATATTGTCTTCAATCAATCTTCACCACATGACCATCTATCCTGAGCAGTGATTTGAGATTGCTGAAAGTCTTCTCATAAAACAACTTAGTGAAGATGTCTCAATTTGCTCAAATAATGTGCAATATAGCATAGCAATGACCCCATCATGCACAAGTCCTCTGATGTAGTGCATATGGATCTCTATGTGTTTGGTTGACTTCCTCAGTACTGGATTATTTGAGATTCAAATGGTACTTTGTTTGTCACAATAGATTACTGTGATCCCAAACTCTCCAAGTATTCCCTGCAACCACAAGAATTGAGTAGTTGCATTCACAACTCCTATGTATTCTGCCTCTGTAGATGAAAGTGAAATTGAAATTTGATTCTTACTTGACCAGTTGATTGGTCCATCTGCAAGCATAAACACATATCCAGATGTTGATTTTCTATCAGTGTTGTCACCTGCCCAATCAAAGTCTATAAAACCAACTAATTATAGGCTAGATTGTGCAACATAGTGAATCCCATGAGTTTTTGTTACTTATAAAAAGTTTAGAATTCTCTTTTCTGCCCTCCAATGGATGTCATGAGGCTGATCCATGTGTCTATAATCCCCAATCACTGTAGAATATATATTGGGTCGAGTATGAGTCAAATAAAGAAGACAACCAAGCAGTTTCCTATATAGGGTGTTGTTTACCAATGGAGTTGATTGCGCTTCTTCAAGCTTAAATCCTGAAAGGAAAGGAGTCTTGCTTGGATTACAATCCTTCATCTTTAATTTGCTCAACAGATATGAATCATACTTGGAATTATGTACCTTGATTCCAATATTTGATTGAGAAATTTCAAGCCCCAAAAATTGGCTTAACAATCCCAAATCAGTCATAGAGAAGGCATGGTTCATTGCACTCTTCAAAGAGGCAATTTATTTCTTGGAACTTCCTGTGATCAGAAATTCATCTGCATACAATACAATAACAATTAAATAACTAAGAATCAACTTCAAATAGACATTTGGATCATAATTGCATCTATAATAGTTCAGTGATAGCAAAAAGCCGTCAATCTTGGCATACCAAGATCTAGGAGCTTGTTTTAGCCCATACAGTGATTTCTTCAACCTGCACACAAGAGATGGATTGGTCACAAAACCTTTTGGTTGTTGCACATATATTTCTTCTTTCATATCTCCATGTAGGAAGGCACTCTTTACATCCATGTGATGTATCTCCCACTGCTTGGAAGCTGCAATGGCCAAAACTAGTCTTATTGAGTCCATCTTTACAACTGGTGAAACAGTCTCATTGTAGCCAATGCATTGGAATTGGGAGAAGCCCTTGCCCACTAACCTTGCCTTATACTTCATAGGAGATCCATCAGCATAAAATTTAGTTTTTAACACCCACTTACACTTTAAAATCTTTTTCCCTGGGGGGAGAATGACTAGTTCCCATGTGATATTCTTTTGGAGCGAATGGAATTCCTCCTTCATGGTTGTTTTCCATATTGGGTCTTTAGATGATTCTTCATATGTCTGTGGATAAGATTCAATCATTAGAAAATACTTATCATCAAAGAAAGAGTCCTTGACAGAAAGGGCACTCTCGAATTGAGATATAGTCCTCCTAGAATCACAAGGATTCCCAGCTAGTTCCCCAATTGCTTGAATGGTATTTTCTGCCCACTTTGGCCTTGTGGGGCTGTTAGGATCTAAAATTAAATCATCATTATAATACATATCAGAATCAGAAATTTCATTAGTCTCTTCACTTACAATTAAGGGTGGAGGTGGTGAAGGATTTTTGAGTGCTCATGTTGATCAACTTATACCCTTTGGAATATTCAAAATACCCAACAAATAGATACTCTTGATTTTGGGGTTCCAAATCCCTCCTTTTGTCTAATGGAATTCTATCCCATGCCCTTGAGCCAAAAATCCTGAAATGAGACACATCAGGCTTGTGTCCATGCCAAGCTTCGAAAGGAGCAACTCCATCAAATTGCTTGCGAGGCACCCTATTATGGATGTAGGATGCACAGTTTATATCTTCAGCCAAAAAATTTGGTGGAAAAGTCTTAGACTCCATCATACAAGTAGCCATCTCCTTGAGGATTCTATTCTTCCTCTCAGCAACACCATTTTGCTGACGTGTGTAAGGAATAGAATGTTGCATATGGATACCTGCATCTTCGCAATATTTGATGAACTCAGACTTGACATATTCACCACCATTATCAGATCTGAGGATCTTGAGTTTCCTCCCAGACCGGTTCTCAACCAAGGTTTTTAAAACGTTTGTAAAAAACTTCAGACTTGAGTTTAAGGAAGTAAACCCAACAGTACCTGTAAAAGTCATATATGAAGGTTAATACATACTTGGCTTGACTCATGGACATATGAGGGAAGTGACCAACAATGTCACTGTGGATGAGCTCAAGAGGTGTTGAGGTTCGCTCTTGACTGACTCTCCCATACTGATGCTCTGGATGGTTTCCTAGAATGCAACCCTGACAGACTCCTTTGGAAAACTTTATCTTTGGCAACCCTGAAACCATGTCTTTTTCACACAAATCTGAAAGATATTTGTAATTTAAATGACCAAACCTCTCATGACAAATCTTGTAGGCTTCTTTGGCATGGGTGAGGAGAGCAAAGGGGTTAGAGAAAGGAATGAAGTGTGAGAACCTATATACTTTTGAACTATGATCCACAAAACCTTTAGCAATGACTCTACCATTCACAATATCATAGATTTCAACATCATGGGAGAGAAAAAAACCTTCTTAGGAGACCCAGTGTGGGTCATTTGGTAGACGAACAAGAGATTCGCATCAAGACCTGGGACATACAAGACATATTGAAGGAACCATGGTAAAAATCAATGCTACCTTTACCCTTACTTTTAGTTTATGATTGATCTCCCAGCAAAATATTTGGACCTTTCGAATCATCAAGAGAGGAGAAGGAATCCTTTGTTGAAACCATGTGCCTAGAAGCTCCAGAATCAATGATAAAGGAAGGGGATCTTACAGTGCTTGCAACCAAGTTATGAATTCTCTCCCTATATTCGAAATTGGATCCTCCTTCCTTCTGCTCTGCGCCATTAAGAAAGGAGTTGTTGTTCTTATCCAGGAGTTGAGTCAACATATCGATTTGTTTCTTCATGCAAGAGCTCTCAGGATGAAATCCATTACCACAGTATACGCACTTGCTTCCTTCACCTTTACCTTTCTTCTTTTGAAAGTTCTTCTTAAGTTGGAGTTTGAGAACTCCTCATGAGAGTTGGACTTGTCTCCTTTTTTATTTGAAGGCTTCTTAGCCTTCTTCTTACCTTTGGAATCAACCTTGGAATCTCCAGCAACCAAATCTTTATCTTTGGAATGTTTGATGGTGCCATCAAGACCAATTTATCTTGCTCCTGGAAATGCCGAGACATAAGAGACCATACGCCTCATATCTCCTATTATGTCATTTGATCTTCTCTGTTTCTGCATTAGGCTCATCTTTAGTTGCCATGGTCACTCTATAGAGGCCTTTAATCCTCATTAGAATCTCCATCCTTTCCTTCCATTCGAAGTAGTTGAATGAAGTCAAGATGATTTGGTGAGATTGATTCATTCTTCAGCAATTGCGCCCTTGAACAGACAGAAAGCATTCCCAATGAGTGATGTCAACCTTGCAAAAGAAATTAGAAGAGGACAAAAATCGAGCTACCAAGACAACCCAAGGGGCCACCAAACAATTAATAATGTCACCTAAATTAATGAGATGGAGGAGAGGCAGCATACGGAGAGTTCAAGACAACCCAAAACAAGGGGGAATGAGAGAGAGATGACCATATAGAAGAATAGGGAGTATTGCACTAGAGAAGGTCGATGGTGGAGGAAGAAAATATAGTGGAGGATTAGGGGGAAACATAGACATAAAATAATAAAGTGGAGTAGCAGAAGAAGGCCCCGTAGGACAATAGGAAGAGAGAAGGGACTTTTGAGATGGGAGAAAAAGAGAAGTTATGCATGAGGAGAAGCAACGAGGAGGAATAGGATCACCAATTGTAGATGTTAGATCAAATGAAAGAAGTAGCTATAAGAAGAAAAAAATAAGGATAACTCGAAAGAATCTAAAGAAAAAGAAGTTAGAAGCAAGCTTAGGTAAAATTTTGATTTATGAATTTGAAGGGTAAAATGTATCGACATGCCTATCTAAGATTCAGACCAACAGGCTTGAAGTTTTAGTGATGAAACAAATGAAGGGTGTTAGCACCCAAATATAATCATTAATGATGCAAGAATCTTTCCAGAGTTGTATCATTAAATTTGTAGCTTTTATATGAATGCAAGAGAAGGTCGTCGAGCCTATCGTTTAAATTTAACAGCCTTTGGTTAAGTTTTGGTGTTTTCAATTGATGTGTGTAATGGCCTATTGATCCCAGTTAGAATGAGAATGTCTCATTACCTTTGTGTTCTTAATTATCTATTTGAGTGTTGTTTAGTAGTTGTTAGAGTGTGTTGGCCCCGCTTGTATTGCACTATGGATTTAAATTATTTGATTGCAACATTGAACAACCAATGAGTGTGTATGGAACTATTGATTTTAGGACCACTTGTATCCTATCTATGATTAGTGGGTGTCGATGTCTTTGAGTAAGAATAGCAGAGGGGGTTGAGGTCCCCAACCTGAACCACTTTTCCATGCACCTAGTCTTCCAACAAAAATAAGAGTTGAGCTCAATACCATTTGTTTCATCTTTGTTCATGTTGAGCCAAGGGGGGTCCATTAGCGAGAAGAAGACTCCATCTTAGTACCCCTATATGTGTTAGGTAAGGGTTTCACAAATTTCTATGCAAATCAATGCAATGAAATTGGAACTAAATTATTAGTGGATTTTGACAATATTAAAAGAGATTGGAAATTTCTTTCGCATATGCCGCCTAAACTAAATCCTCTATTTGTTGATTCAAATTTGTTAATTTTTTTCCAACATTGTTTTTTTTGTAAACTAGTACCCACAATTTCCAAAGGGTAACCTAACACAAGGAGTGCCTTAACAATACACCCACTCATCGTTATTCTAGGCGTTGTAGGATATATTTGCCAACATTGTTAGTTGGGCATAGATTTTGCCATTGAAATTAAAAGTGTTTACTTAGTCTTTGATTTTCTCAATACAAAATATCATATATAAAAAACACATAATTTTAATTTTTTTTTGTCAATTATAAAAACTTGTAAACTTTTAATAATAAAACTAAAATTCATATCAAAATATAATGAATTTTTTTTTAATATATATATTTTTATAGTTTTATCATTTACAATTAATTATTTCAAACTCTATTAAACATAATTATACATGAACAGAAAAATATATAACCCATTGTTTTGGGAATGTTGAATTCATAAATATGGATGGAAAACTAATTATCATCAAATTCGAAGATATAATCCATGGTAATGGATGGAAAACTAATTATCATCAAATTTGAAGTGGAGTAAAGATGTAGTTGTATATGATTGGGTTGGTAAATGTTTATGAAGCACTACCTCATACATTATTATAACTTTTACATACATCACTTGAACTTTTTAATTATAAAATAATCTTATTTTTCTAAAATAACTTCATATATGTTAAAAAAAACCTGATACTTGTTTTTTTTAAACTACGAAGATGGTGGTACATATTATACAATAACTCTAGGGTGTCACCTCTTTCAAGCTTCATGTGTTTGTTTATGATAAAGTACATATAGCCTTCATGTGTTTGTTTATGATAAAGTAGAGATAGCCTTGGTGAGCATGAGCCTTCACCTAGCTCATTATTCTACAATCTAATGTTCTAATTGAATACAAAAGATCAATGGAGTTTACGACGACAGATTAGCACCAGAACAACCAGTCGCAGCTACATGGGTTGTACAGTAGGAGACATGTTGTATGCTTCGCTGTATTTAAACAAATCACTAGCCAGTGCCACATCCCCACTAGAATTACCCGATTCCTTGTTGTGAGGTGGAATAACTCCCGAATTCATATTATTTCTCCATAGAATGCCTTTATTTATACATCTAAGATGACTCTTGGGATCACACATCCGAGAGTCTCTTCATATTC
>LPNX010685338.1:0-13848 GCA_001517045.1 Pseudotsuga menziesii
TCTGTCTCGTTTTATTTACATTGTTGAACTGCTACTAAGGAATCCAGATTCCTTAGTAGGTGCTCATCAGCACAAGCTAGGGTGAAAACCCTAGCTACAATGCATGATAGATTGTTTGCATGAATGAAATTATACTACTAATATGCATATGATGGGTAAGTAGCTCATGGTGCTATACAACTCTCCATTTCTACTTATTTATAATGAAACCTCTTTGCTGACATATTGGATTAGTGCACAATCTCAATGATGTCATGGTAGAGATGGAAGGCATCTAGAAAGTTTTCATGAAATATGGATGAATGTTGTATTGGATAAACAGTTGCATGATGCATAAGAATTTTCGTTATGTATATGTTCTATGAAATGGTTCTAACCATGCTACTGGTGCATTTGAATTGTAGGAAAGGTCCTATACAACCTCCTACAAGAAAAGAAGGATTATACTTGTTCCAAATAACAAGTGATGACAATTCAAGATTCACTCCAATAAACATAAATCTGAAGCTCCCAGGGTCAGAGACACCGTGACGGAAGAAAGAGCTTCAGAGAGTGGTAGATCCACCTCGAAGGATGAAGACCACCATGGGTATGAGATATAACTCAAGATGAATAAAATAATGGCGAGACTTCCAAACCAAATTAAGAGGCCTCAGACACACTCTAGTTATGTAACATAGTTAGGTGACATCATTGATGCTAACCTTTCAAGCTATGAAAGAAGCTATGATCAAAGAGTAATAGTTGATCATGGGGAATGATGTATATGATATGGTTTCAAGACATAAAGGGAAGTACGTAGTATCGTCCATATGGATCTACAAGAACAAGTGTACAAACCAAGGTTCGTGATCGGCCTCTAAAAGAATAAACTATGACATAACATACTCTATTGACCAGACCTACTAGAAGTATATATCAAGCATAGAACCACCTATACAGAATGAAGAAGGAAGATGATACTCCACTTCAGGGGGAGTGGCTACAGAAGATATATGACTACGACATGATATGAGATGATGGTTCGAGACTTTACCAAGAGTAAAGTGGGTTCTAACCTTCAAAGTTGAATGCAGAAGACTAGGATATGTTGATGACCTGACAAGACGAACTCATCGAAGATGTTATGATGAAAGAATACTAGAATGATGTTTAGGATATAGTACTCAAACCAGAAAGCAAGAATGTGATATCTTCCAAATGGATTTGCAAGATCAATTATGTTACTGATAGAAGTAAAGGAAAGACTTGTGGCTAGAGGTTTCTATAAGAAAGAGGGAATTAATTCTGAAGAGACACTTACTCCAGGAAGCAAGGTACACTTCCTTCAGAACTATAATGGTAGTTTCTTCCATGATGAAGTAAATACAAGCCTTCCTTAATGGTATGATTGAGGAAGAATTTTAAATCGAATAGTCACAAGGATTTGAAGTTGAAGACAGATGGAATCACGTATGCAAGTTGAAGAAGGCCTTGTATGGTCTTAAACAAGCTCCTCAAGCTTGGTATGAAAGGATAGATAGTTTCCTATCAAGCATGGGTTTTACCAAGAGTAAAGCTGATCCTAACCTTTACCTCAAGGTTGTCGAAGATGAAAATTTCATCCTTCTATTATATGTGGATGACTTATTCCTAATAGGGAATGAGCAATAGATTATGGAAAGCAAGAATAAACTAGCAAAATAATTTGAGATGAAAGACCTTGGCTTAATACATTATTTCCTAGGTCTAGAAGTATGACATAGTTCAGAAGGAATGTTTCTCAACTAGGGAAAGTATGCAGTTGAGATACTGAAAAGATTCAATATGTTGGAATGCAAAGCCTTGGCCACACCCATGGATTCCAACCTGAAGTTGTTAACTGATGACTCATCAGAGTTAGTGGATGTGACTCATTACAGATAGATCATTGGGTCATTGATGTACTTAACAAATACCAGACCAGACATTTGTTTTGTTGTGAGCACCTTAAGTTGATATCTAGTTCAACCTAGATAGGTCACTTGGTAGCTGCAAAACATGTGATGAGATATTTGAAAGGGACTATAGACTTTGGTCTATACTATGATAATAGCCATGAGTATAGATTGTATGGTTATACAGATGCAGATTGGGCCAGAAGTTACTTAGATAGAAAAGGCACATTAGGTGGATGTTATAGTCTAGGATCTACTATGATTTCATGGTTTAGCAGAAAGCAATCCAGTGTTGCTCTGAGCACAACCAAAGCAGAATATATAGCAGCTTGCTTTGCTAGTTGTGAAGCCATATGGCTTCGAAAGCTGATGTCAGGATTATTCAACCTAGAGTTGGACACTACTGTGATTCTATGTGACAACCAAAGTTGTATAAAGATGACAGAGAACCCTGTGTTCCGCGACAGATCGAAGCACATAGAAATCGGGTATTTCTACATTCGAGATATGATGCAGAAGGGAGCCATAAAGATCCAGTATGTGAGTACTAATGAACAAGTTGCTGATGTGTTGGAAAATCCTATGTCCTGAGTAAAGTTCGAACACTTTCGAGACAATATTGATGTGGTTCGGAAAGACCTTCCCCCAAAGGGGGAGTAGTAATGTTGCATTAGGATTGTATCATCCCTGGGCACTTGCCCTAAAGTGATCCGGGGACCTCAGTCCTCAATAATTAAGTGGGATTGCACCATCCTTGGACACCTTCCCTAAAGTGATCTAGTGAACTCGGTCCTTGAGAATGAAGAGGGATTGTATCATTTTGGGACATATGTCCATAATTGATCCGGTGACTTCGGTACTTGAGAACGTGTGTTGATCTCATAATTCCAAAAGGAAGGTCATTGATAGCTCCGTAAAGACTTGATCCCGTAATTTCAAAAGGAAGGATTGTCTAGTTTCCATAGATGTGTTGATCCCGTAATTTCGAAAGGAACGATTGTTGGTAGCTCCGTAAAGACTTGATCCCATAATTCCGAAAGGAAGGATCGTTTGAGTTGCACAGATGTGTTGATCTCATAATTCCAAAAGGAAGGATCGTTGGTAACTCCGTACAGACCTAAATCCCATAATTCTGAAAGGTAGGATCGTCTGAGTACCACAGATGTGTTGATCCCATAATTCCGAAAGCAAGGATCATTGGTAACTCTATAAAGAACTAAATCCCATAATTCTGAAAGGAAAGATCGTCTGAGTACTACAAATGTGTTGATCCCATAATTCCGAAAGAAAGGATCATGTTGATGTTTTGATGATGATGATGTTTTGATGATAATGATGTTTTGATGATGATGATGTTTTGATGGTGATGTTTCTGATTGAAATATCAAAGTATGACGATGATGAAGTTGATCAGAGTATGATGAAGATGTTGCTGATCAAAAGGTCAAAGTGCTGAATATATTGTTGATTGAAAGGTCAAAGTGCTAAAGATGTTGCTGATTGAAAGGTCAAAGTGCTGAAGATGTTGTTAATCGAAAGGTCAAGGTGCTGAAGATGATGTTGATTGAAAGGTCAAAGTGTTGAAGATGTTGCTGATCAAAAGGTCAAAGTGCTAAAGATGTTGCTGATCAAAAGGTCAAAGTGCTGAAGATGTTGTTTCTGATCAAAAGGTCAAAGTGCTGAAGATATGTTGACGGGCGTATTTAACGAAGCCCGCAACGAGGGATACGACCCAGACCGGGATCTTTAGGGCAGGCTCCAAGCTGTTTGGGGTAGCCGTTCCCGACAGGTTTAAAGGCTCTATTGGCCTGATATTCTAAAAGAATTATGGTCAAAATTAATGCTACTGATTGTTAGTATTAGACCTATGTTTACAACTACAAATATTGATTCAAGTTATACATTACAAGAATGACAAACTGTTAAGTTTAAATTACTTAAAACAATTAGCCCTAAATACATGAATGAAACATAAACCTGGACAGGGTTAGTATCCTATAGGGGTATGTTATATGATACATACACATGTAAAGTAATTACAAAAGGAACGATCTGTATATAATTCATAAAAAAAATCTGATTCAAAAGGATTTTTCAAAAAATATAATCAGCAGAAAATAAACAATATATAATCCTAATATCCTGATCAGGAGCAGTAAGAGAAATAAACCATGAGATCAATTAATGCTAATAGAATTACCACATGGATACACATAGGTAATATTTAAATAAGATAAACATTAACCAGGCCCATACAGTAATCAATTACAAATCATATAAGCAACAATGTCGATTGCCAATTACATAACATGATATATTAGCAAAATTGAAAGCATGAAAATCGATAATTACACGAGAAATGTATGTTTGTAAACTTCTACAGAGAATTTTAACAAACATAATAAAGTATGAAAAGGAAATAACAGGACTAACAGATACCAAGAACATAGGCAAAGTGTTCAAACAGTAAACATATATAACAGTATCACCAGTTCAAAAAACTGGGGCTCCAGACGGATAGCTGTCCAGAGTCACAACAAAATCAAACCCAGTCTTGTCCTTTTCACTTCCATTAACCATCGACCCTATTCTCATAAAATTTCAAACCTTAAATACATGTTCTTTGGAAAATAAACATCCCTAAAAGATCGAGATAGTCCAGATCGAATCTAACTAATTTCTCACTAAAAAAATGACAAGTGAAAACCTGTCATTTTTCGATGCAAGTAAAACACCACACAAAAATAACAATTCGATCCATGAAAATCGAATTTCTAGTGATAAGACGACACCTGGAAAACATAGTAATTGATCTGTTCCGGTCGATGAGGGATATAATCCAAAAAAAACGATCGAACCTGCACCCATAATACCTGCAGCAAATCAAGTAATAAAATTAAAATATGAACACAAATCAAAATGATAAATAGAAAATAACAAATAAAATACAATAAAAAAATACCTGTACAAGATCATCAAAATTCAAAACAAATAGATCCAGCATAATCACAAGTTAACCGGTGCATTAAAAACTTGAATATTGACCCCACTAGAATGACTCGGTGAAGGAGCTCTGAATTGCATGAGGGCGATCTGAGTGTTGAGCTCACGAATCTTTTCATCATTCTTATCGTTTTCATCCTGAAGTTTGAGCACTCTCCTAATTAACTTATTCTTATGATTCCTGAGTCGAAGGAGCTGTTGATCATTCTCATCAATTTTCACCTTCAACCTAGCGTTATCAGCCTGATCAATTCACGGTATGCTGCAATTTCATTAACCCGTTCTTCCATGGTACAGATTTTATCTAGCAGACAGTTAATAAACAACGGGTGAGCCATGTCTGCAATACCATACACACCAGGCGAATTCTTGTGCACAGGATTTTCCTTTGCCGAAACATTAACAATGAAATCCACTGGCACTTCTTTATCATGCACAGGGATATCCTCACCAACCATAGGAGGAGTTTCTTCGACAGGATTTGGAACAGTTTCAGGATGAACAACATTATAATCATCAGGTGAAGGAAAACCCAATTCATCATCATCCAAAATGACAGTTTCCATCTGAAGCTTGTCAACTACAGGGGTCTTGACAGAGGCAGCTTTCGCCATACTTCTAGTGAATCTGGCTGCCAACCTAGCTCTCGGTCTACCTTGCCCACGACCACAAATATTATCTGTGTCATTTTGTGGGGTTGTTGGTGACAAGGACGAGGATGCCCTCACATGCTTGGAACCTAGAGGTGTATGAGCACCTTTCACTGTTTTATCCATGGGTTTTTTGCATGGTTGAGGACTAATACGATGAGGGCTCGACATAGGTTTGTGCGGAGGGGGAACTGAGACTGGACTCGGTTTTTTTTGTTTGCTACAATCATCAGGGCTGTCAAACATGCAATGACAGAATGCAGAAAAACCATTGGACTCTATAAAATCATCCCATGTTCCACCCAACTTCAACAACTCATTCTCAATCAACATACGAACCATCCCGTGATGAAAAAGGCTATGGCTTACATGTTTCGGGCCCTTTTTAATCGCATTGGACATTTTGAACAAGCTATCAACAGATAATATGGAAAATTCAAAGGAAACCCTATGAAAATAGACATAAGACGGAGGTGGTATACATACGCCGATGATAACCGAACTTCACAGGTCAAGTAACGGTGGATCAGATCGAGGACAGGTCGCCATTCTTTCCTAGAATACTTACGGGCCACCCCAGTTCGGAACGAGACTTCCTGAGCAGGGTTTTTCAATAACTGGCGCCATTCAGTGATGTTCATCTTCTGCTACTTGAACCACCTCTGACCGTCTAGGGATAAACCTGTGGTAGCTGCTATTGACCTTTCATCCACCCGAAACCGTAAATCCCCAACTTCTGCTTGAAAATCAACCAGAGAAAGTGCAAAGACTCTAGTAACTTCAGAATTAGAATCAGATAATTTCTTCAAGAATGGCATCCATCCTATATCTTCAACTTTCCCTGCGAGTTCAGCGTTTGAATGTAACAGGGTCATCTCGCAGGGTTCAACCCTTACAATACATGCCATCACTGGCTGTGTCCAAATGCGTAACCGCACGCGAAATAGGTACCAGAGCTCGGTGGGAGACAGGACACAAGATCGTGAGCACGTAGAATGAAGGCTCAGCAACACCAGATAATGAACAGGGTAAGCCATGCATGAACGCAGGCTATACCTCTGCGGTTTTGACATGAACAAAGCCATTAGCACTCGGAGTGGTAATCTATTGATAGCACAAATGACGGTCGAAAACCCTAGAACACTGATAATATCATGATTCAACCCTGACTTAAATGATAGGAAACCTTACATTGTACGTAAAATAGGTGTTTGATCGACAGGCGTCCATGACAAAAGATACGTACCAGGGCTTAAACATGATGGACAGGTCAAGTATCAGTGTCATGATAGCACATTGTCTTCGCGATATGTGAGTTAAGATACAGGTTGCGCCATAAATCAACCAGGAAATAACCATAATATATGCACTCCTATCATAGATTCGACATATCTTGTAAAGGTGGCGGAGGTTATAATATAATCACAAACCATGCACTTGAACCTTGAAATGCGACCATATGAAATTCAATTGAGATTGAGAATGGCTCACAAACTTAGGATAAGGACCATGAGACATAAGTCTAGGCTTTCTCAGAGTTACAAACATCGGACCTTTGACAACTATTGCTTAGACAACGCATGACAACCATAGTAATGAAACCTTGCAAATCATCATGGTAACGAAAACAATAAAATGAATCTCTAATATTTTGGGATAATATACATGACTAGGGTTACAAAGTAGGAATAGAAATCATTAAGAGTCACGTTTTAACTTCCCTAGTATAAATCATCCAAAACAATAACTTCAATATGATAGTCTCATTAATCCAATAGAATTTGCAAAGGTTATTAGAAAAATTAAATTTCAACAAATTAGTAGCTTAATGGAAACCACCATATCAGTAGCTGAAAACTCATTAAACTTTTGCTTTTAAAATTTAAACATTTCATCAAACAAAATGGAATTTTGTTTGATGAAATAATGATTTTACAAGGCTGTTGAGCAGGGGCACAACAGATGGCGACTTGCTGGACGAAATAGTTATCTCTGTTCATTTACCTGAAATCATGCAAGCAAAGAAATTAAATCCTTAATGTAAGCCATTGTACAAAGATTACTGTTTTAACATCTCAAACAAATTCAAGTATTTCACAGTTCTAAAACTTACCAGAAAATTATAGTTTCAACGATTTGTTTGGTAGCATCAAGTCTCAAACAGAATTTAGTCCTCAAAGAGTAAGACAGTAAATGGCTCAGTTTTAAGGATAAAATCTCAATACCACAAGCATGGCCCTGCTGCCAGCAGGCATTCATAGCCTCGACAGGGTTGCTTCTAAGCCTTCAGAACGCCAGTGTCCTATCTGCTTAGTTATATATGTACAATTCTGGTCGGGAGAAACTGTTAACACTGTTTTCTTTTAATTTTATTCCTCATGAAGGCCATGGTTCAGGCTTGGTAACCAGATAGTAACCATGTCAGTCACCAGTCTGCATTACAGTAAAATGAACCGGCTCGTGATGATACCTTTCACCCCTCAGATTTTCCGTCCAAGGGTCATTGCCCAGGCTTGGTAACCGGAGACGACAATGTTACTGAAAGCAAACCTATGATCCTGAGCAGATCAGCTCGTGATGAGACTTTCTGTCCTTTATATTTTGCATATGTCCAAATCCATCCTTGTCCAAAACGTAATTATTATTAATCTCGAATGAGATTATCTTAGCAGATAGGGAGGTGAATCTGATCCTCTTTACGAGAATAAATAGCGTAAAAGATCAAATAGATAACTTTACCAAGTACCGTCCCAATACTGTTGGCCAAATCTGTGCAGAGACCGATATACTTAATTAATTTTAACATGGTTTAGCTTTTTCTGGTAGGATCTAGAACAATGAAAACACCATTCTCTGTTCAAGAAACCAAAACAGAATGACACTTTCCAGGATAATAATGTCTTTTGTGCATAACTTACAGATTAATGACAGAACTTAAAAATGAGCCATCAGTTCAAGGTTTGATGAATTTACCAGGTTCACAACACACAAACAAAATAGCAAATCAATCAAAATACAATGAAATAAAATGCGTCAAGCAAACACACCACACAGGTATATACAGGATGATCCCTTGAGGGGGATCAACAAAAATATCTCTTGATTAGGTGAGCATTTACTGGAAGGTTATCAATGTCACCTTCCAATGTTTGTAACCTGAAAGTACTAGGACCAAGTTTTTCTGTAATAATAAATGGCCCTAGCCACAGGCATTGGAATTTTGTGTGTTTTCCTTTATCTTCGTGTTCCTTATCCCATTTCAAGACTAAGTCACCTACTTCCAAATCCCGACTGACCGACTTCCTGAGGTCAAACCAACGCTTAACAGTCTGCTGGTGTTTTTCAAATTTTTTCCTAGCCAACTCACTGTCTTCTTCCAGTTTTTGCAAGGTGTTAATTCGGTGCTCCATGGCAGAACAAGGTATCTCCTGCACCGACTAGGCAAGCTGTAAGGAGGGAAAGAACAAATTAGGGGGTACGATGGCTTCTTTACCATACACCAAGAAAAAGGGAGAGTTCCCTATAGCAGCTTTGGGGGTTACCCTGTCATCCCACAAAGCGTTCGACAAAGCAGTATGCCAATTCCTATGATGGTTAGCCACAGTACGCTTCAGAATCTTAATCATATTTTTATTAGAGGATTCTGCTAACCCATTATCCTGAGGGTAATAATTAGCTAAATATTTCAACTTTATACCCCTATCTAATGCATACTCAGTTAATTTTGCAGAGGAAAAATAAGTCGCATTGTCAAATATTAAAGATTCTAGAATACCGAATCTGGTAATAATAAAGGAATCAAGGAAAGATATCACCTGTTCAAAATTGACTACCCTCAACGGGATGGCTTCAACCCATCTAGTGAAGTAGTCTGTGGCTGTCAAAATGTATTTATGTTGTAGTGAAGAGGCTGGTCTGATTGGGCCAACAATATCCAGACCCCATTGCTGAAATGGGACTTCAATGATAACCGGCTGGAGGGGTAATGCTGCCTTTTTTAGTCTGCCTCCTACTCTTTGACAGTCTTGGCACTTCCTGGCGAAAGAATATGCGTCTTTGAACAATGTGGGCCAGTAGTACCCAGCTTTAAGTATCTTATGAGCAGTAGTTTCTCCGCTGAAATTTCCTCCAGCTGGTCCTGCATGTAGTTGAGATAACACATCATCAGCCTCATGTTTTTCTAGACAACGAAGGAGAACCCCTTCGAAATTCTTTCTAAACAAAATATTATCAATAAGCTGATAAGGTGTATATTTTAGTCTTAAATCTCTCTTATGACGTGGGTCTAAATGTTCAGGGGAGGTCCCATGCAATAAGAAGAACTTAATATCGTCATACCAAGAATCAGGAGGAGTGGAGACCGGAAAAACTTCCATTTCAAATAAATAAGGTTCGCTAAAGAAGTGCAGATCAGGATCAGAATTGTCCACAGACCCAGCTGCTAATTTGCAAAGTCCTTTCCCTTTGACAATATTTAAAGGTTTTATTTCCAGGTCGTATTCCTAAAGTGCTATGACCCAATGTGCTCTTTTTTCACCAAGATCCTTCTGTACCAAAAGATTTCTAACTGCAGAATATGGTACAACGACTTTGGTGTGGGACTTCAGTAAGTAAGGCCTGAAATGTTTGACAGATTTGAAAACAGCGAAAGCTTGCTTGTCCACTTCTGGGTAATTTAGTTCTGCACCGTTGAGACTAGAACTCGTAAAAGCGATAGGAGATTCATTATTTTCCTGGTTTTTCTGTGTCAGAACAGCAGCATAAGAAGAATCATAAGCAAATGTATACAAAATGAAAGGTTTGGAAAAATCTGGGCTAGTTAGAGTGGGAGCTTCAGCGATCGCTTTTAAGATGTCATGAAAAGATTGCTTCTCGTCCATGTTCCATTTAAACTCAGCATCCTTTCTTATCATTTTCTGAAGCGGCCGAACAATTTCTGTAAACCCAGGAATAAATCTAGAAACAAAATTTATCTTTCCAAGAAACGACTGCATGGAATTCTTTGAGTGGGGCATCGAAATCTGTGAAATAGCACGAGTACGTTCTGGGTCAATATTAATGCCTTGTTTAGAAACAACAAAACCCAACAACTTACCTTCTGTCACTGAAAAGATAGATTTCTTAGGATTTAACGAAATCCCATACTTCCTGCAACGCTCAAAGACTCTCCTGAGATGAATTAAATGATCAGTCCTATTTTTTGAAAAGACGGTAACATCATCAAGATAAATAACGACGAACTTACCAATCAGACCTCTGAAGGCGATGTCCATTTCCCTCTAAAATGTTGCTCCAGCATTTATGAGACCAAATGGCATTTTCCTGTATGCATAGGTTCCCCAAGGCGTTCTAAAAGTTGTTTTCAACTGGTCAGTTTTGGATACTAACACCTGGTTGTATCCTGAAAAACCATCTAGTAGCGAAAACATTTCAGATCCGGAGACCTGTTGCAAGATTTTCTCCATTGTAGGAACGGGGTAATTGTCTTTATCCGAGACCTTATTCGGGTTTCGGAAGTCGACACATAACCTGATGTCACCATTTTTCTTCCTCACGGGTACAAGATTTGCTACCCACTGTGCATGCCGAACAGGGAAAATTATTCTGGCGACAAGGAGTTTATTTAGCTCCTTCTTGACAGCTGGTTCTAGGATGGGGTGCATTTTCCTCAATTTTTGTTGAAAAGGCTTAGCCTCCGGTTTCATAGGAATGACATGTTGCATGATATTAGGATCGAATGTTTTCAGGTCATCATACGTCCATGCAAATATGTCTTTAAATTCTTTGAAGAGTTTAACGAAGGTTGTTTTTTCCTGGGCAGTACATGTGCTGCCCAGATTCACACATTGAGGATTTTGCTCAGTTCCTAGATTCACAATGTCAGATTGCATGATGGAGCTATTAGTTTTACAATTCCTTGCAGCCTTAAATTTATCCTTTAAGTCATAGAATTTCTCAAGTTTGATTATTGACCTGGGAAGAGCACCAACCTGATCGAGAGATTCCTGAATTGAGCAAGGCTTATGGATTACCGCAAAATTGTGTAGATCTTCATCGTGCGTCATCTCGTCCAAAATTGCATCCTTGAAGGTATCTTTAAAAGTCAGAAAATCAATTAATTGCTGGTCGTCATTGAAGACTCTCCAATTTGCTACGTTGTCAGGTATAGAAGTCCTGAACAGCAATTCAACCGAGAAAGCATCAGTAAGGATTCCTTTAGATGGAATCAATGTTGAAGCAACATTAGCTAAAAGATCAGCTTCCTGATTTAGATAACGAGGGATGGAACTGATGTTAAATGCTTCAAATGCTAATAGTAAATTCCATACCTCAGCTTGATAATTTCTCAAGTGTCCAGCTATGCAGTGTATTGTATTACGTACCTGACGAACAATAATCTCAGAATCTCCTAGACTACCAAGGCTTTGGCTCCCAAGTCAATCGCTTTCTTCAGCCCTTGAATGATGGATTCATATTCAGCGATGTTATTGGTGCAATCGAATTCTAATCTGCAAGCAATGAAGTACATTTTACCATCAGGATCAATCAGTAACCACCCTGCACCAGCTCCTTCTTTTGACTTGGAACCGTCAAAGTAAAGAGACCAACAACCGTCGTTGAGATCTAAATGTGGTGTATCTGGTACTGAGATTTCAGCTGGGGCTTGTGAAAAATGGCAAATTTCCGACTGCTGATTTGAATCTGGGATTTCTGAAATTTCAGCTTCCAAGTTCCCAAAAAATGAGTCAGCCACGTAGTTACCCATTATGGTATCAGTGAACAAGACTGGTTCATTTGAGTCATCAATTTCAGTAACGGTATGCTTCATATACCGTTCTCAATCGATCCTGATCTTATTGGGATGACCCTTATGAGGTATCCACAGGTGTGACCAATCTGTGGCAAAATACCCATCAAGTTTCTGTGACCAATCCCTGCTAAGAAACAAACCATATGCTTCGGGGATGTCAGCAACAATAATATCGATGATAAAGTGAACTTGTGGATTAGAAGCTAACCTTATCATCACCTCCTTCAGTTTACCTATTACCTTTACGTTTGAACGATCGAGCTGTACAATACTCGTATCACAAGGCTGAGGGACAGCATTAAGTCTTTTACACATAGAGTAAGGCATTACATTTTTGGATGCCCCTGAGTCTATCATACAGTTATGTACTTTGCGATTAAATAATTTGAACGAAAGTAAAAAAGGTGGAGTTGAAGAATCAGATTTCTTGCCTATAGATGATGCGTTGACTGAAGATTTTTGTGAATCAACTTTATTATTGACGGAGTTATTTTGATTGGAGGCAGTCCTACCAGTTTTACTTGGGCAGACCCCTTGTACCATTTTATCTCGAATCACAGGTATTTTTATGAGTTCATACAGAGAAATATTAGCTCTGCTCTTCTTTAAGTCCTCAATCAAGTCATATTCTAACTCAAGGGAGTGTGCAAATTTACTGTTTGCAGGCTGATTTTTGTTTTCGACAGCTGAACTATTATCTATAACAGTTGTTGCAGGTTCAGTTGAAGGCTGGTCTTTTTTACTTCTGGTGTTGTATTGATGATGATTTACATTGACAACAGCCACATCTTCATCATCAGTTAATTCTGAGGTGTCCCAGAAATGACTGATGACATGGGGTGGTTTATCGTCATTGTTATCATCCGTTTTTTGGTTATCTTGAGAACTCTGTCCAAAAGACTGAGTTTCATTTTCAGTAGATGTTTCTAGATTTGAAAATATTGATTTGAGGAAGCTATTGAGTTCCTCAACGCTGTTGGCTTCAGAGGGTGGAGTTTGTTTCGCAGCTGAATTTTGAAAAGGTTTTCTGAAAAACTGTTTAGGTGGTTCTTTGTTTGTGGTATTTTCAGAAGTGCCCTTTTTAAAATCTATGATCTCATTAGACAGTTTTTTAATGACTCTTTGCAAACTGTCAAGATCTAAGGCATCTTGGCCCCTTTTCTCAGAGCTTTTGGTAGGACTGTCAGTCTTCTTCCGAGAGGAAGATGCTGAATCGTTATCTACTCCAGGATTTGCTTTTGTGGCATTCGCATCCTTTTTGACTTTAATTGCTTCTTCAAAGTTTTCAGTTAGGGTAAGTTTGGCCTTTTGCCTGACAAACATGGATATCTTTCCCGGTAAGGCTGAAGTGTAGAATTCAACAGTAGCATCCTCAGTTGGCCTCGAGGTAGCGGGAATCCTGTTTCTCAAAGTTAGAAAACGCTGGTTAAAATCTTTAACCTTTTCTTTGGGGTCCATGCGAATTCTA
>LPNX010685381.1:0-22924 GCA_001517045.1 Pseudotsuga menziesii
CCAAAATTGAAAATTCTAAAAAAAACCAAAAATATTCATAATACCCAAAAATATCTTCTTAGGATTTTTAAAACTAAACATGAATGATGAAACATAAACACAAATTTAAACTCTACACTAAACATAAACATCAATGATTTAAACATAAACATAAATTTAAACTCTACCTTGTTTTGGAAATGCATTTACTGGGGATGTGGAGAACATACCACATTTCCCCAAGGGTGTACGAAACCATTCCAGGAAACCCACAAGAATGTCCATTTTCCACCACCCATTAAGGAAATAAAGATCATGAATTGATGAAAGCTTAAAGGATTCTGCAAAGAAAGTACAGTTTACAAAAAATGATAAAATCCAAGAGGCAACTGATGAGTCGGAGGAAATGTTGAAAATGCAAAAAGATACATCTAATCAAATGCATTATGAGATGAATTTTTCCAAGAGACATGATATTAAGAGGGATGTACATAAGAAGGAAAACTGGAAAAAGACACATGGGGTAGGTGCGATTAAGAATAAACCTGCTACATCTCTGATATCGTCTAATAAGAAATATAGGAAGATGCTCAATAAAGTTCAGGTTAGGATTAAAAAGCACAGTTCATTATTGACATCTAAATTCGACAATATGAGGTCCATACTAAAGATAAATAAGCCTACATGCCATTTTGAGGACCATTTGAGGCCTGATGTTGCTAGTGTAGAGCCTACAAGCCATTTTGAGAACCATTTGAGGTCTGATGTTTCTCATGTAGTATCTTTAATAACTAAACCAGAGCTGAATACAACAAAGACATATTTTAAAATTTCATCAGAGAGTGAAAGCAATATTCATAATGATGGAGACAATATTTTGAATTTTTCTTCTTATCTTGAATAAATTAGGATACAATCACCAGATACAGGAATTATTTCAGAGCATACCATGAGTGAAAAGCAGTTTGGTCAGAAAAGGCAAAGCATGGAAAAATAAATTAGAGGTTCTCGATTAGTGCCTGAAAGTGATTTCCTAAATTATAGAAAAGTGGTAGAAAAATAGTGAAAAATAACATTCTCAGCAATTTTGAATCTTTTAAAGATGGAAACACTGAAGAGAGCATTGAGGTTTGAAACTATAAAGAAAATTTGAAGGGTGAAAAATATTTTGAAAATATTCATGAAAATTATGTTCCTAATGTCAAAGATCATGTGCTTTATACATTTGTGACTAAATGGCAATGAAGTTAGGGTAGTTCCAAACACTTCTTTGCATCAGAATTCCATTCTGAAGAAGAAAATAAAGCTCTCGAAGAAACATAATGTAGGGTTATCAACTCTACTAGAGAGATAAGATAATCAAATAAAGACAAATATTTGTATGGAAGAAGAAATTTTTATTGAAGTTTTATTTTGAGTAGATCATTGAAAGAAAAGGACACAGATTAGAGGAAGGAAATTATGTTTGCCACCAAAGACTAATAAATATTGTTTGTGAATTGAAAAAACCTATTTTAATGATTACCACTCACTTCCTTTGATTAATGTCGATGGTAGATGAAAAAAACGGCACCATAACCTGCAAATATTATAGAACTATTCACAACGACACCCAAAACTATTTTTGAAGGAGACATATTGGTCGTATATGGCCCTGCATAGTACAAAACACAAGGCTCTCCTATAAAATCTCAAGTATTGCATGCAAAATTGGTTTATAGAGATGATATTATGACAATCATAGTTGGAATCAGTGAAAATTTGATCTAGTGATTTTCTAGTCACTTTTTAGTCAGTAAATGTCTTTGGCTTACTCTATTTGGACTAAAGAAAAGGCCGCTATGATAGAGGAGTTGTTAAGTACTCAATAGTCATATTTACACATACAATAGTCAAGAAAATAGATTAGGTTTGTAAGATCCACAAATTGCCTCTGCATATGACAATTATCCCCATGATATTGGGTATTCCAGGTGAAGGAAATTTCCTGTGGATATTCATATTGTCATTCCAGGTAAAGGAAATGAAATAAAAACACAGTATCCCTTATTCTATCCCTTATTGAAATTTTTGTATGCAACACAGACCCTCTCTTATTCAATCAAAATATATGTAGGGTGCATTATCAAACAAACAATCATTTCAATTATTCTTTTAGTGTTAATGAAAAGTTATGTGATTGCTGCTACATATTTCTAGCTTGTTGTTTTCTGATTGCAGATGCAGTGTTTATTAGAACTTCACTCCATCACTTGTCGGATTGATCTGAAATTCTTGTCTATAGTGTCTACACTTCTAATCTATACTTATATTCTTTTAGTCTGAAAAAATATGAATTTTTTATTGGCATTTCTTAACATTTTCAGTTTCAGCTGTAGGTTAAAAACTTACTATAGATCTACAATCATGAATAAGAAAATTTAACAGTTCCAAGTGTTGAAGTGATCATATCCCTCCTTGATCCTGGACATGGGGGTTCACTCAATGAACTTGTTACATAGCGCGAACGTTCACAAGATATTAAATAATATCCCTAATTTCACTAAATATTGGAAAATGCATCCTAAAATTGTATTGATGAACCCCCTCCCAATATACATTTCCAATAAAAAAAACCCTAGTCTCACCAGATATTGTAGTTATCCATTTCTATCAACCCATTTTTTAAAACCCTCTTTATATCATGTTATCAAGTTGTAACAAACATGATCCCTAACACATCTTAGTACACGAAAACTAGGTGCTGAATAAAATAATAATATAATGTTAATAATGATCCCATTGGGATTATAGGGGTGATTGATCAATTTGTAGCGTTGTATAGTGGAATACCCAATGAAATAGTAATGGGGAAGGAAAAATGCATAAAAGGAAACCCAACTAAGAGATCAATGTAATAAGGAATGTAAAAGATTGATAGTCCACTAGTCAATGCAATGCTTAGAAAAGATTTGCATGTGTCCTTCAACTCCCTAATGAAATCCTAGAATTGTTCAACATTGCAGAAAAATTCAAGATTACCCTCGAAAGGAGTGGCAGAATCATAATTTTAGGTCCCAAAAAATATAGAAGCTCTTTGCAAGAATTGTTCTCTAATGCAGATACATAGCATTGAGACTCTAGCTGATGCCTGTAGCTGCACTAGGGGACCATGGCTATCAGTGGTCCAAGCTAAGATAAATTATAGTTATTTCTTGTTCTCCAGGAATAAGTCACCAAGAGGATTTGATGAGGAATAAGATAAGCCACAACCTTGTGTGAGATATAGGAGGAATTGGTGGAAAGATAGGTCTATGTGGGAGGCCTACAAATATATGAAGAAGAAGTTATTTATATGAATCCATCCCACAATTTCAATATCATTCCTTAGCCTACCCAAATAAAATAACCCCAAATATTTATATTGATATTTGAAATTAAAAATTCCCCTTTACCTCTTAATATGAGGAAATATATTTTGAGGTTCTTAGGAGTATTCAAATCCCCAATATGAATGGATGTGATATGATATTTCCTCTATAGTGAACCCCCCATGATCCTGGATAACAATCATTTTGCATGATCAACTAAAAATCTCAGTGTAAGCAATTTCACATTGGGGACTTTAGCCATTGAAGATATTAACACCCAAAGCTCTTATATAAAGCTCAAAGTTGTTCAAAACTAAAAGATTTAAATTTGTGGCTTTAGATGTTAAGTGCTTGCTCCCCTCCTACTTCTAAAGATAACATCAATAGTTAAATCCACCGCATGACATTATTGGGCTTGTGTTTTTTTTTAGATTCAGACCACATGCTATTTGATTATGACTCCCTCAAATATTTGAGTCGACGGCTTTGAATTAGTATGTCTCTGTAGTAATTTTGAACTTCGAGTGAGGGCCATTGGTTTTAAGTGATTTCAAGCATTTGAGGGGATTTTGGGCTTCACAGTACTTTTGGGTTTGATTCATTTTGAGCTCCATATTAATGGCTTTAGATGAGCTTCATACAAAAGAACTGGGTGTTATTGTATAACTTCTGGGTTTGAAAGGATATTCTAAGCTTCAAAGTGTTGTCCAACTTGAAGGATTTCATGTTCTACATTTAAGGCTTGGGATGGACTTCATATTAAGAAATACATGAGTCAATGTGAGATGCGGGATAGATCCCCATTTGATATTTACAAATAAATCTATTGAGTTTGAGTGCATTCCATATTTCTACTAAAGGGCATGCACATTGTTAAGCAAGCATAACAACTTCAAAACCTACATTAGACTCTCAGCTAGATAAGCAATCTTTTTGACAATTGTCCACAGACCAATGGGATTGACTATGCTGATAAGAAATGGGAAGAATGGTTATGCAAGTTATACAAAGGAACACGATTAAAATTCCAAATACACATACTTCCCCAATGCCCAACCCATGAAAATATTCTTATCAAGTATAAGATAACCCATAACACTGTACAACATCAATGAACCAACACCAACATGGAAAGGAATTGCCCTCTCTTCAAGGAATGCATGGGAAGATTAATGGGTTTTTACCATTCACTTAAATGTTTTGAGTGTATTTGTTGTATCCTTTTGGGTAGAGTGATTTGGAGAAAACATAATTTGGAGAGTGCACTGGATGACAAGGATCACAATGAACAAAGTTGTAAACAGTTAAACTCTAATGATAAAAATTTCATAAGTGGCCAGTGCATGGGTAAAACTTATGCCAATGGGATTTTGCTTTTCCAACCACCAAAATTGGCCTTTTTTGGTGCCTTTATAGGATTGTTGGTCTTGGGGGAACCTAGAAACCCCTAAGGCATACCTTATTTTGGCAAGGAATTTCCTAGGGATGTGAAGAACATACCCCATTTCCCCAAGGGTGTACAAAACCCTTCAAGGACACCCCCAAGAATGTCCATTATCCACCACCCATCAATGAAATCTAGATCATGTATTGATGAAATCTATGTTACCGAATCCACCACTCGAGCATGTAGGATTCGTGGATTCGATACATATCCGGATCAGAGCCTCCTAGGATCCATCATGGAAACGTATCCCTTGTAGAAGGAAACGTATCTCGGTCCCATGAAACAAATCCTGTGAAAAATCAAACAATTCCTAAAATTTTCAAATAGATCCTGAAACTTCCAGTGCATCTATGACCCATTGAACCCCCCCAAAATTTGTTTTTAATGAAAAACTTAGAAAACCATAAAAACCTAATGGCTAAAAGAATAAACCCCATTCCTTCTCAAGGTTTGATTTATACTTATGTCATTATCTTCTCTTGAACTATAATATAGTATTATCAAGGTTTTCTCTCAATGTTTTTATTTAATTTATCTTTATGGTTAGGGTTTGCTGTCAAGGGATGATCTATCTTTATGTGCTATGTTGTTTCCCACTTCAACACTATTATGTAGTCTTGCCATAGCCTTCAACAAAACCACTTTATTCCCTACTGATAGGGACATGTGGATTTTGGGTCACTAAAAAATTGTTTTTCCCTGCTTCAAGTTCATGCCAAAATGGTATTTAAAACTATCGATATCAATCATGGTTATAACTCATCAATATATTTTCCTCTTTGAATCCTCTAGGGATCCATTTTCTCTGATACCAAAATGATACAGAAAATGGGGGACAGGACAAAAGTAAACAAAGGAAGATAATTAATTTAACGAAAAAATATTTTCACAGAAAACTACTTTTAGAAAATACACTCGACAACTCTTACTATGATTTAGATACATAGTAATAAACTGTTATTACAAATACTTCAAAGGGCCTAATCAGATAGTTCCTCTTTTCTCCACCAAACACTCACAGGTGTCATTTAAATATCATATAAATGACTCACACAGAGCTGCATGACCCAAGTTTTGACGCTCCACAAATCCTCAATGCCCTTTGGCATCCAAAACTCCTCTAAGTTTCTGAGAGCATCTGCAAAGCTCCTCTGAGTAGTCTCTACAGTCTTCCTTATCTACCTCCACTTATATAGTTGTTCACTAAAATTGTCATGGAACATGGACCTTCAATAGCATGCAAGACTGCTACATTTTGGGACACGTGGAGACTCCCTAGATTTGGGACCGATGGAAGACACACACTCTGCATCACAACTGTATCTATTCCAAATTTGAGTTTTCTGGTCAGATGAAATAATTTGAATGGCTCTACCTAAAATGGGGCAGGATGGATAAATGTTGTGCACCATGAGATTGAATTCTAATTGAAGACATAAAGGGTTGGTTTATCATTGATAATACAAAATAAATAACCCATGACATTGACTTGTTCCTATGTATATGGGAAGATGCATGCAACACAACAATCTATATTCTAAATAGCCTCATGAGATATTGAAGAATAGAACATCCAAGGAATCCTTCACTAGTGATAAGCCTCAAGTATCACACTTTGGTATAGTTTGTTTTCATGTTTATATCCATGTATTATTTATTAAAATAGGACTAAGTTTGAACCTTCAACCATCATGGGTATATTTGTTGGTTATTGTGAGACCTCCAAAGCTCATTGGATCTATATTCCACATGATAGTAAGTTGATATGTGAGATTTGATCAGAATGGAAGGTCCTCTAGGTTACAATAACCTTCGGTAGAATTTGAGGTGGGAGATAAGCTTGATGTCCCAAAATTTGATTAGAAGAATAAAAATGATATTCAAATTGGCAACATGCCTTTAGTGCTAATCAATTCAATTAGGAATTCGAGAATGTAGGAGGAATATAAACAAGTGGAAACACCTAAAGTTACATTTCAGGTGAGTATTCTTCCTAAGAAGTTTCCAATTCATGTTACACTAACATATTCTATCATTGATATAGAGGTTTCTATCAATGAGAAAGCAGCTGAAGCACAGGTATGGCGAGATGCTATGATGGAGAAGTACACCCACTGTGGAATCAATAATGGATTCTAAGCATGCATTTGTTGACTAGGTATTAATTGAACAAGGGGAGTACACATTGAATATTATGGAAAACCAAGATGAAAAAGGGAGTTCCTTGGTTTGGTGAACACCTTTCTTGTAAAGAAGTGTTGGATTTACCTTCCTGCTCCAGATGTCATTCTCCTTTAGAGGCGCATGCATGCTTTAAAAATTACAGCATGCATGTGCTATCCTTAGAAGCAGTGTTATCTTTAGTTTCTTCCATATTTAGAACATGCCTTTATGATATTTAGTTAGTTGGTGTTCTATGTTTAGATGGGGCACATGGATCAATAAATATCCATAATTAGGTAGGGAATTATCTCCAAGAAATAAGATGCATCTACTCTTCTTTAGTGGGTGCTCTAATTTAGGAAACATTATCTATACAGGGAGGGATAGGTTGGGGTTAGGGTTTCTCCTCTTAATTGAGGCACAACACTAGATGGGTTATGGGTTTCCTCTCCTAATATAGGCGTGCCATTGGAGAATTTATCTTCATAAACCATATAGCCTTTCATAGTATATAAAATAAAGGCATGGCGAGTGTGTGAGACATTCAATTTTGAGCTATTTGTTTTGTAACTTATTATCTGAGTAATAAAAGTTATGTGTGATATAGTGCTACTATTTACACGATGTTACAATTTCCAGGATTCTAATATTTATGCAGATTAACACATAATGATCCATTGTTGGAAGATTTTCCATTTAATGTGGTGTTTGCACTAGTGAGTATAGTATAGGTTTCTGATTCTAAACAGGGTAATGTTTTGAGAGGTGTTTAGTGAGCTTTAGTAAGTGTTTTGCTCACTAGGATTACAGAGTTGTGTATCATGAATTAAATTCCAAAAACAACTGATGTGAATCAGTGTTTAGATACCTACCTATATGCATCTTTTTCCATTATACTTGATGTGATAAAAACCCATCGTCCTTCTTAGTGACCAATACATCCGAGAAATACATGCAACTATATTCCTCAATTTCCCTAGTCAATTTCATGTATTTAGATTGCTTATTCGGATCCTCTTCTTTGAATTGTTTGATTAAGTTAACTACTAAAGGGGATGTACAATAATGATCTCACAATAAATGGTTTACCAATATTACATCTTGGAAAAACTAACCTCTTCTACTATTTTAATAGCTCAACTCTCTTATATATAGTTGGTTTATGATCTTGGTTTAATCTATGGCTCTTCTCCAACTCACTCTTCTCATCTAGTGACTATCTCTAACGATGGGAATTTCATTAGAAACCCAAAGCATTGGACCTAAAAAACACATGTTTTCCTTAAACTCTTTCTATATACTTGATTGTTAATTGAATTTAAGGAATTCATGAATAGTTACAATAACAGAAATCCATGTCAGTATAAGTACTTCAATCATAGCTTCTAATTACTAGAATAATTCCTCTAAACATAAGAAATTTCACTTTTTCAGGGATAGATCTATTTTTCTATTACCTATAAGAAAATTTTCACTACAAGGGCTGAAACATAAGCCTCAAATTGCTGGAAATCAAAGCCTGAAATTACTCTCTTGTGCAGGAAACACATTTCCTTGACAAAATTGCATTTCAAAACCTGCAAAGTTTGTCAATGGGTGCTTGGTTGGTTAGTAAAGTAAGGGTTTTTCTATTCCCCCACTATAAAGAAAATTTTAAGGGTCAAAAATATTTTGAAAATATTCGTGAAAATTATGTTCCTGATGTCAAAGAACATGTGCTTTCTACGTTTGTGACTAAATACAATGATGTTAGGGTAGTTCCAAACACTTCTTTGCATCAGAATTCCATTCTAAAGAAGAAAAGAAATCTCTTGAATAAAGATAATACAGGGTTATCAAATCTACCAGAGAGATTAGATAATCAAATAAATATAAATATATGCATGGAAGAAGAAAATGTTCTTGAATTATTATCTAGAGTAGATCATCGAAAGAAAAGGACACATATCATAGGAAGGAAACTGTGTTTGCCACCAAAGGCTGATAAATATCGTTTGTGAATAGAAAAAACATTAATGATTACTACTCACATAAATATGGATCATGCAAGCTAATATGAATTTCAAAACCTATGTTAACGATTACTACTCACTTCCTTTGATGAATGTTGATGGTAGATTAAAAAACATGACACTAGAACCTACACTGTAACAGGTGAATTAACTAGATATGGACATTCCCTTCTACCTCTGGAAATTGACAAAGACCCCCACAGAAGTTATATAAAGGAATAAGCTATGTGGAACAGATCCCCAACAAAGAAAAGAATTAAGTGGAATTTTTAATTAGAGGATTAAATGATAGAATACTTGGAGATGTAAGTATGATCAATGAAACTCTAACCTAGCATCACCACCAGAGCTCAGGAAATAACAATGAACACAACATAATGTAGGACCTGTGCTTGATTCAAATGAATTGAATGTATAGGATTTTTTTAAAAGTCCATATTTACCTAAAGAAAAAGAATTAGACTAGAAAGTGTACCACTTGGAACCAGAAGGGACTATAGAGGATTCCATAAAAATCCCAAATATATGTAGTAGTGGACATTCAATAGGGAGAGTATTAAACCCCCTCATATAAGATAAATTTATTTTTCAGGTAAACACTATACTTTCTTGATTTACATTGGAAGTACACACAGTTTCATATCCCCTACAGTTTCCTATTATAGAACTATTCCCTTCTGTATGGTTATTTGAGGTGAAGGAAATTTCCTCTGGATATTCCTATTGTCATTGTACATGAAGGAAATGAAATAAAAACATGATAAAAACATAGTATCCCTTACCTCCAACACTGTTATGCAGTGGCTATGCGTTCCCTCCTTGAACATGTTGCAAACCCACCAACACCAGAAAAATGGTGGAAAAACGCTATGCAGCAATCATGCAGGCATATGGCAAAGGAATGGGCAATTTTTTTCCTCCAACACTACACCCGAGAAACCCTATGTGTGCCCTCCTCCAACACTTCTATGCACCAAAGAAACCCTATATGTTCCCTCCTCCAACACTGTTATGCATTCCCTCCTCCAACACTGCAAACCTATTTCAAACACACAACAAACCCACAAAAACCACGACCAAATCTAGAAAAATGGTGGAAAAAAATGTTATGCAGCATCACATAGTCATATGGCAGAGGAGCGGGAAAACTTTTGCAATAAAAAAGGCCCCATGATATTGGGTATTTATAAAAAAAAAAGCCTTTTACCCTTAATATAGCACCAATATATTGGTTTAGATTTTTTTATTATTTTTAACCCCCCAATATGAATGAACATGTTATCATATTGGCCCCTAAGTGATGCCCCCATGAACCTTGCACCCTTTATTACTTGGTGCCAAGTTTTCACCTCATAAGTTTCTCTCACACTGGAGATATGCGCCTTCCATTAATTCCGTGGTGTTAATCACCTCTAACTCAGTTGTTAATTAATTGAACTGAACTGAATTGAATGGAACTGAATGTACTTGAATGTAACTGAACTAAATAGAACTAAATGTAAGTAAACTGAACAGAACTGAATGTATCTGAATTGAACTAAACTGAACTGAATGTAACTAAACATAACTAAATGTCTTTAGTGCTTCCCCATTAGTTTCATCTTCAACAACCACTTTGCATAAATTAAGGAGTTGATTCCTTAATTAACTAAACTTTATTTATCACAACTAAGACTCAAATGATGTCTTATTAATTCGATTTCACTTGGAGGCATACATGGGAAATTCAAATTTTACTCTATCTCTATGCTCATCTGATTTATCATTAATTAATCCTACATGGTCCATGAGTGTTTAATTAATTAATCATATTTATCATATCATGCTCATAAGAATTGTTCCAAACCTATGATCATATGCATTACTCCTGGTCATATAGTCATATGCTAAAGTAAATCACTCTAAGGGTGGCTAATCCCTAAAGGAGACTTGTATCACATGGTGACCATGACTAGCCATACATCACATAGTATATCCTCGAGACTTAATACAACATAAGTTCCAGACTTGATACAACACAAGTCCATCTCCGGTTAAGAAGAAATATCTCATAGGGTACCGTCTATGAGAATCATTTTACTTGATATGACACAAGTCTCTGAACTTAATACAACATAAAGCCATGATATTAATATGACATAAGATCCCATTACAAGCATCTCTCATGAATAGGACTTGATACAACACAAGGTCCTAACTTAATACAACATAAGTTACATGGAGAAGATCTAAACCTAATACGACATAGGTTCCAGACTTGATACAACATAAGTATCATTGGAATGACTCTCGAAGTTGTACTTTCAACACTACCTCTCAACAAGGGAGACATTCTACACCATACAAGGAATTTCCTGCCATACCAAGATTATCTCAAGAGTAAATCAACTTCATCACTGATAACTGCTTGTCACAAATTTCAAATCTACTCATCAGTAGCTATGTACTAAAATTTAGTTTACATGACCATGAATTCAATGAATTAAAACTTCATCTCAATGTCTTTTATCATAACACATATAGGGTTTATCAGAAATCTTGACTATTAACACCTAATAACTGCAGGCTCAAGTATTTCGCCCTAGTGGGTAGCTTCCCAACTTAAACTACTCTTCATCATGCAGTACTATTCCTTAAAAAACACATTTTGCTTCTATAGTACTCTTTGGCATACATCTTGCTTATGTAGTACTAGCTACAATACACTTAGCTTTTCTAGTATTGGCCACAATTTACATCACTTATCTCAGGCTAAAACAATATCTAGATAGAACAATCATATAATAGGTTTACCATGTATCAAATATAACAAAGAGCCTATTCTAATGTACCTCAAGTTTACTCAAACATATGCTTAGTAGTAAGCATAAAATACAACAGGTTTACTCAAAGACCAACCAGGTACTTACACATAGTAGCACCATCTGGATCTAATCCAAAATAAAGATTCTCTAAACTAGAAACCATGGATTTTAAATCCATCATATACAACATTATACAACAAATGTGTAATATTATGCACAAATAAATTCTCATCCTTTCGTTTGCTCTTCAATATTTGCCGACTTCTTGAATATTTTTCTATCTAGAGAAGTTCTCTATGAGATTTCCATTCTATGTCATGTTCTTCAAGACATGATCACTTTCTCAATGATTCTTCTCTTTATACTATAGTACATGAACTACCTCTTTGAGAGCTTTAATTGTTTTCTGACATTCCAGACTATAACTCTTCTTTAGTATCAATAGTCTCTAATACTTTAACCATGTATTTCCTCATGTGGATTCTCTCCACAAGGTATCACAACCCATGGCTTCCTGATTCATGTACCATGGCTATCTAGTTGGGACTTTATCTGTTGCCACCTATGAAGACACATCAATACTTCCTCTTCACTTGAAGGAGTTTTTTTGTATTATACCAATCTTGTCATAGACAAAGGGTTAATAATAATGCTAGAAATGCTGCTCATATGTGGATATGTACCATGTCTCAAATATAACTAAATAGAAAACTCATTAATATTTATTGTTTTTCAACATGCTCTATCTAGAGAAACACATGTGATGTTTCATCAAGCACTAGACTAGTCATATTTCATATATATTTGAAATTATATTCCACTAACCAAGACATATCTGAGTCCACATACACTTGTACCAAGTAGGTACCACAACACATGGTTTGTTGCACATGTCTATGTATAGGCTCTAAAGCATATAACATATCTTGGGACCTGTGAATAACCAAATACATCTCAATTGTCTTGAGATCCTCCAAATATGAAATAATAATTATAAAATTTCATATTTATCTTCATATGTGTTGTCATATATTTATAGTCCATCATCTTGAAACTCTTCAAGCTCTTTTACTGCAAATTTTCCTTAACTGAGGCAAATATTTGTCTGGTGACTTCCACACCACTAATCATGAGAATCATAACAATATTATTGAATAAAGTTATCAGTTTCCTTATGAATATGAGCATCATGCATGTCTCCTCGTAATAGAAGATACATCAACCAGTTTTTCTGGTTCTTCAGGAGCTTGTGAATCTTGCTACTCCCTTTCACCATTAGGATGTGAGAATTATTATTTGGATTCTCCATCACAGAGGCTTATTCCCATCTATGTTTGAATCTCTTCTTGACACATGAATGTAAATAATATAATTTAATTATCTTCAAGAGTCTTTACATATATTAGAATAAGATTAGGGCTTCTATTATGACTTCTTCCAAATACATAGGAACCTATTGATCTTCTACCAGAAGCTTCTTGCTTCACAACATCCCTCTCTCTTTTAGGATTAGCAATCAAAATTTCTCTTCATTCAATACATGTCATTTTTCTTGTGGGTCAAGACATATATTTTTTCCCTACAAGTTAAATTCAATAAAGTTATTAACAACCTTGCATAATCCATTCATTTCAATAAAATGACAAACAACACATACTGGCATCCAAAACATTTAACCAATGTTCTATTATAACCATATCTCATGAATTTTAATCACATTGTAGTACCTATCATTTCAATATGGGAACTTAAGTCCTTGTTATTTTCTACTTGTATCTATATAGATTTTCAAGCGCTGCTTTGTGAAGATAATACCAGAATTTAGTTATTGTTTATCATGTTTTTCTTTTTATCAAAATTTTCCTATTTAATTTAGTTTAAAGATCTGTGCATAAGTATAGGTTTAAATTTTCACGATATTTCTCATAGCATGGTATTTTCATTTGGTTCATAATTCTAACATCATCATTAGGAATTAAATTAAATGAAAGACATTTTTCCTTCAATACTGAAATTTAGAGAGTTTTGCTCAAGTAGAATACCTGTTTTGTAGATTGCAGTAGGATATGCTTCTTGACGCTCCTGAAGTTTGTCTTTGGTGAAAACCTTAGCATCCAACTAGATAAACCACCTTTCCAACCAGCTCATCATCATGCTGGCCCTAGGAAATCAATGGATTTCCTAGCCCCTGAGCTCATAATTCGATAATACCAATAGCAGACTTCCATAATTTAGGATCCCTCCATCCATATTTCATAGTTTGATCTCCATGGTTCCATTTCCATTCCTGGTTTTAGTTTCTCACCTTTTCAATACCCGAGTTAACCCCCTCCTCGATTTTCCTTCCTTCTCCTTAAAATCCTCAATCACATTCTTCCCCCACCATAAAAAAAAACCATCCCCCAAACTCTTACCTATACACTAATTTTCACCTTCATCAGCCTTCCATCTTACTCCACCGCCTTAGCCTCCCTTTTTTGGGATTCTAAACTATTAATATAATCACACTAACCAAAGGTAAAATAATTGTAACATTAATTCTAGGATTTCTCATCCTCTCGGGAAGTCAAATGATTAATTGCTCACTTCATTTTGTCTATTTTACTGCACAAGATAATAATGCCTTTTTATATTAAGTTACACGACAAGTTAAATGCTATAAATTACCACCGCTTCTTCTTTAATATTTTTAGGATAAAATATAAATATCAACTCAATGATGATGAGGTTTATTACGTGTCCATTTAATTATTCAACCTAAACACCATAAATGATATTATGATTTGCATTTAAGGTTTAAATAATCTAAGAATAAAATATGGCAGCTTTATGTAAATTAATTTTATAATTTAATCCAACCATCATTTTGGATCAACATAATTACTATTTAATTTATATCATTTGTCTGACATGGAAACACTTAATTAATATATACATATTTGAATAAGCCTATCTTAACTTACTCCCTTTATTGAGTAAATTAATAATATATTTTTAATAACTTAATAATAATTTTGATAAATTAATAATGCCCCTTGATGAATCGCCTTTATAGTTTTTAACTTAGTAATGGAGAAATATAGAAGTTTCACTCATGATTCTTCATAATTGACAGATTATTAATAGTAATTTTTTGTTTAATAATAAACATAATAATTATATTACTAATTTATTAACATAATTAACAATAACAATATTTGGCGGTAAATAATAATATCAACATTTATTTGTTTAATTGTTAAGTATCCTAATACACTTTTATCGATAAAACAAAGTATGTTTAATGGATTAATTAATCAAGATTAACAATTAAATAGTACCATTTTCCCACGTTAATGCTTATCAACGACACTCCATATTGATGACACTTATCTTAATTGCTTACTACAATCTTTACATATAATTAATTAATAGCTTAATTGACTTGTTTTACACATATCCAGTAACTTAACAGTGATTGCTTGAATTTAATTAACACATAATTAACATATTTACTTATTACAACTCATCCAATTATTCAACATGTTAATTATTTTCATATCGATACTAGCGTGCATGTGCAAGGTGTGCATGGCTAGTACATGCACAGGTCGAACATGTAGTATAACATACATTATCTTCCATATGCATAAATGCTAACTAATACTAATAATCGTTTACACAAGTAGAACAGTATACATATATAAGGTACTTTCTTTTACATTCTCAGGTATTTAATGGTTACTCCCATTTATAGTTCCATATCTTATATTTGTGTTCTTAATAACTTAATTGGTCAAACAAGACAGGTACCTACTACCACTAACTCGGTATGAGGAAACACCCCACTGTCAACAATACTAACTATCATATCCTCCCATCCTAACCTACGTCCACATCCTCCCTTTCCTTCCTCTGCTAGTACAAAGTGGGTGCGAGCTATACTTGCCTGACCACATAGAACCTGAGAGCGATATCGTCGGCTAACTAGCAGACCTAGCCTCTCCTAGTAGGCATCCGACCGTCATCATCACAACAACTTGGGGAGCGTGTCTCAGCACTTCCTTCCGATGACCTCAGGTATCATAGTGACCTAGGGTGGGAAACACATCCAACCCTCTCAACATACTCAGCTTATGCCCTATCAATTCATACTTTGCTGCTATCGGGATTCTCGGGTTGTTTCATCGTATCATCATTTTGGTTACTAAGGTTTATAGCACAACAAGTTACTATTCCATGTGTCATACCAAGTATTCGACCATCAAATAGCGTCAATGTCCTCTGGGTTAGTACTTCACAAATACACATGTACAACAAGTAATTCTACTTGACAATCAATCGATCCACATCATCATCCTCATCATTCTTTCGTGTAATAATTTAATTCATCATAGGTACACACATCATATAATAATCCAGTCAATTACATCATTATACGACATCTTCATAGCACATCTTATTTTTCACATTTCATGAACGAAAACAAATTAAATATATAACTGCAAGTCATACTCATGAAGTTCCACCATAATAAAAATACAAACAAGCAATGGTGGTTATGAAGGTAAATCCAAAATGGGGCATTACATACACCCACCCTTTAGGAAACTTCGTCCCGAAGTTATTATCAACACATCGTGTTCAAACTATAATGATTAAAGGATAATTCAACTCAATAAAAGAATATGTGTAAGATAATTGGACTTCTTATGAGTTATATTCAAGTGTCATCAATATCATTATCATGCTGTCTTACTCTTCAACAAGATATATGAAGTCACATTATTCCAACATGTTTATACATTTCACAACTAAGATGCCATCATCATGGGAATATATGCATTCAAATCTACATGCAATAATTAATTATAAATAAAGTTCTTGAAATTATATATATATATATTAACAATTAACTACCAAGATAATTTAGGGTTAACTTACCTAAAAAGGGAAATATCACTACATCCTAAGTCCTATATCATAAGCATATTCATAGCATTACTACTTGAATCCAAGGCAACAAACAATACTTTTAACATTTACTAAATCGTAAAACTACAAACTCTTACAAAGATTTCATGACTATCTTTCGTAGCTTGCTAGTGTTGTCTTTCATGTTTGGTTGTTTTCCTACATCCATATACGATTGAGGTTTTCACACCATTTATTCGTACAAAGATTTATTGTTTTCTCACGAAACACATAGTTGACAAGCTCAGTGTTCAAAATTCGTTGGCTTAAATTATATTCCTTAAAAAATTGCACTTTTAAATATTAAAAAGATATTTGCATATTGTTATTAATAGCTCAAGTACAAGTTCGTATCAAACTTAGTTTTCATCCTAATAATTCATTCGACAAATAATTCATTCAACATGGGAATTATATATACACTCTTTTTTATTATCAAACTTTGCTATCCTAACATTAGTAAAATCCATCCAAGCGTGAGCTTGACCTCCCATCACATTACTTCCATTATGATTTTTTTTTATACATTCACTAATGATAAGTAAAACTTAACATAATAGGTTCCTACCTTTAAGTCATATATATATTAAATTCTATAAAAAATGTCTTGATTGAAGAAGGATTTAATTAAAACAAAAGTTATGTTAAAATTTTATCCTAATTTAACTTTGTCTTATATAAAGAAATCATTAATCTTAAAACTTTAATATTTTAACATCATTCTCCAATAATTATGAGATGTTTTATTATAAGTTGTTGGTAATATATTAAAAACATTCAAAGTAGACTATTTTAATCCTTTTAATAAAGTAGAGAAGAGAACAAACTATCACTTAAATTTTATTTTTTTTTTGGTTTTGTTTTTTTCATACTTTCCAATATAAATTATTAAACCCATTTATGAGTTGATTGCAAACTTCTATCCCTAGGAATGACCCTTAAAAGCATTTTAGGTAAGGTAGGTATAACAATACGGTTACAAATAGTTATGCAAATATATTATGCAGATTTAGATCCTATTATATAACTACTTGTTACTATTAGTATTGCTTTAGTTATACATATGCTATTTGTTTCATATCATTCGGATCCATTATAGAGGTATAATGCTGATACAATATGCTTAATACTTACTATGCATTATTTAGACACCTAGTAGTTCTAGTTTTCAATATGGGATTGGTTCTTTATTCCTATATATGTGTCCCTTTGTCATACTTTATTCAAATATTTCATATGTTCAACAGTCTGAGCTTAGGACCCCCATAGGAATAATATGCAGGTAATATGATAGATATAGCTTGCTTATAAAGGGGACAATTTGAACGTATTAGACAGAAATGAAAACGAAATTGCATAGGGGCGGAGCCTAATAATGGCCCACTGATCAATAGGGAAGAAGCACTCTTATATACGTAATAGAAAGGAAAGTATACAAACTGTTTAACTCTGTTTAAGAGGTCAAGAGGGATCTTTACAAGGAGACAAAAACTCTGCTTGAAAGATGATAGCTAACTTGGGATAACAATTAGCTATATTAATAAGTGAAAATCAATGTATACAGACATATTTTAACCCCTGACATCGACAGTTTGCCGAGCGTGTTCGAAAAAGGTTGAGCCGACCCTTACATGTCAACTTTGAGCATTGTGACGTAAAGGGATATTTGGCATCTATTTGCTTGGAATGATCAAAATCTTATGCCTTGAATCCTTCTTGGAATGCTGCTCCTTCATAAATCCAGTCCTGATAGAAATAACACTTACTTTAATTTACATACAATTGTTGCTCTCTACTGTAGAGCTTAGTAATCAAATGGTAGATGTTAAAATCCCAATCACTAGTTTAGTAATACAGATCAAGTATGAGTGAATCCCACAGAGCTGAGTAATGATCTTACATATAATATCAAGCTAAGTTGGGTACTGGTCTGAGCTTATTCATATGCCTTATAAACAGAACATATTAGGATATATACATCACTATTGTTCTAAGAGCCTGTCTTACCGTCTGTAACCAATGGTGAATAAAGGGAAATCAGATACAAGGCTACTTATAAAAGAGAAATTATAGAGCATCAGCAAGTACCTAATCAATGGTAACTCTATGTTAATCGTGTAAGCTCATATTCATAGAACTAAACATGTTACACATATCTTGTTAACCATATGCATTGCTACTTGTTATTGTGATAGTATCGTTATTTCAGTAAGTATCAAGCGTAATCAGGCCATTTATATGCTATGCTATGATATGCCATGCCGGGTCTATAGCAGTAGTCCCTCCTGAGCGCTTTATTCATTCATTCAGTGTATAGGGTAAGAGTTCTAGGTCTTATAGTGGAGAGGTTGTATGGTAACGCATAATAGGTAAAGGCAAGGGTGAAATAATGAATGACTAGATACATGCCTCTCCATCCATACGAAGCATTCTTAGCTAATGCACATGAAAAGTATGCTAGGGTAAGTTTTTGTATGAACCCATTTCTGATACCTGCTTCTGCTTTAAGGGAAGGTGCTTAATAGCGGTACCTCTTAAGTGCTTCATTCAGTAAGTGTTATTGGACTATAGCTCTTAATATGTATAGGTAGTTTGTAAACATTCAAAGAATAGGTCTCTAGGTGGGCAGGTTATAAGTAAACACAGAAGTCAAGGTATAAGGGCAAGAAGGTTGTTTTCATGCCATCCATACTGTACTTCTCTTCCAAGTGGAATGAATGCTAAATGAAGGAAATGATTGAATGTGAGAATGCGGTCGACTTGAGTAATGTGAACTGAATGCGGTAAAGGGATAATGCAGGGCATATCATCGAGCTGTAGAAATCCTTTGACTCGTAATGGGGCCAAGCGTTATCGATCATTCATCACGAACACTTCAAGCGCGTAATGGTAAGAACAGAAGGCCGAATGGAGGATTGTTTCCAGAAAGCGGGTGAGTTAATGCGGGGATTGGTAGGATTGGGAACTAGATGGGTTACTGAAAGGGTAAATATTTTCAAATCTTATGCTTCTTGGCCACCTAGGTTTCCATTGTACTTATAGTGTTTTATTTCTAAACCTCTGGCAAATTCTGTAAAGTACTCCACACTTAAATCAACTAATTATGAAAACATTGCAGTATCACTTTGAACCTTTTGAAACTTGTCGTCAGCTTCCTCGCTTTCCTTCTGGTCAGGCGAGCATCATCCTTCAATTTCTGGTTGAACTCGAGCTATTTCTGGGTCTACACTTTCTGCAAATATTCTTCTCACTTTTGAGTTCTGGCTCGCAAGGTGTAATATGCTTGCTTGATGCTAGTGACTTTCCCTTGCGCAGTGGTATGGGCAGGAAGTTTCGACGGGCTTGCTGCAATTTCTGTATATAGTTCCTCTACTTCCGATGTTAAATACTCTTTCTCAGCCACCTCCTATGCATGATTACGAGTTATATAATGATACGCACTACCAAGTTCCTGGTGCCAATCATCGAGCTCTATCATCATCACGCCAATTTCTCTATGAAGGTCTGCTGAAGGGATGGCAGATAGGTCCAGCTCAGCCCGGGTGAGTTGCTGGGAGCTATCTTCCAGGAGCCTCACGCATCGCAAAGGCCAAGGGATTTATTTATAGAAAAGAAAAACTGAGAAGCGTAGTGCCCCACATTAGAATATTATTTCAAGAAGTGAATGCGACAAATAAAATAAAAATTTTAAACCTAACCTAAACTTCTAGCTTCTAGATCCAGCCTGGTACTCTGCCGCCAATCCACCCCACTCTTCTCCTTCTTTCCATCGTGGCCCTCCATGCGGAAACCCCTAGCTCAGACACCCGTCCACCTTGCCCATTTGTTTATGTCTCCCACTCCACCTACCAACTGCCAACTTATCCCACCTTTTCCTTATCGTATCGCCTTCCACCACTTCACCTCCTCTCCCCTTCCTTCCATCGACACCTCCGTCCTTTTCTCCACACCTGGCTATTGTTCCCCTTCATTCGAGCCATGACCTCCTCCACCTAATTCATGTCCAATGACATGAAAGAGCCCACGCAGAAGGATTGGGATGCATGCATGCCACGTGGGTTGCATGCACACCGTCTTCCCACAGTTCTCCTAAGGGTGCCCCCTTTACAAGAAAGGTCTCCCCCTCGCGCGCGTGAAGGCCATTCTAGCTGGAGTGCCCACAATTTCAAACTTGAAAGCTTTCTGAATGCCTGCCATGTTACTAAACTATGACCGATTTTACATCTCCAGGTACACGGCCATGTCCGAAGGGGATGCGCACAGAGTCTTCCTTAGGCGACGAAAGGAAAAATAATGGTTTTATTTTGTGAATGCTTGAGGATTCAACCATGAGATTCTAACATTATGAGGGAGGATAAGGGTTGTGGATGTGAAGAAGGTTGATTTAAAGTGTGTTCTATTTGAGCATTTCAGTTATGCATTGCATACAGTGGTAGTAGTTTGAGAGGAAAGAATATTTTCTGAGGAAGAAACACAGTTTTCCCTTCTATAAAACATCCCAGTTCTAAGCACACAGTTCTGAGCATTTTGCTTGTGCTGAGGCTAAAGCACCCACTAGTGAAAAGAGATAACAGTAGGCTCTTGAGGTTTAGAATTTAGCTGAGGTTTTGCGTGATATTTCAAATGATGCAAAAGAGAAATTGTATAGATCCAAACAAGATCTAAAGACTCCTTCTGAATGGATTACCAATAGGTTGAGCACAAAAGGTGATCTGTAAGCTCGATTTAACATTTAATGCATGGGTTTGTCTAAAATTTTCCTGCATTGTTTTATATTAGCATTTATTTATTTAATATTTTTTTTTTCTAAGGTAATGCTGGGTATCAGAGAGAGAAACGACCAGAAAGTGTATAGTTCCTGAAATATAAAATAGAGTTCAATGTGCTGCTGATAATAATCTATTTCAGACCTGATTTAAATGATTGGTTATGCATACTACCATTCACAAAAAGTCTAGGATGGATACTTGAATGAATGTATAAATGGAAGTCTGCTAATGTATAAATGTGGATGTAAATGGTCTAAGATATTGTAGATTGTAACTGATCTTATTATTCCTGCAAGAAAATAAAATTGTGTGTGAATTCTTGTACCTAAAAAGTGCCTGTACAGCAACCTTCTGCTTGATTCCTTTTTTAGTAAAACCTGTTGTATCCATAACAACTGGACCTTTTTCCTTTACAATACGTATTGAGACCCTATTTAAAACTTCTGCAATATTGGCATCATCTAGCATTGGCGATTTCCTGAGATGAATAAGGCCTGCTACCAAATCAGGATCGAATGGTTTCTCATCTAAAGAATACCGTATATATTTTCTTAGAATATCTTCCATGCTGAAACCACTCTTGCGCACAAGCTATTTCTATGCTGCATGGTTTAGCTCATGTCGTTTGGACTGTAAAAAATCCATCCAATGTCTTGCACAACATTGCATTTTTTTTCACCAGTCTACGCCTCTTTTCTCTGGGAGAGTTGAGCTTTCTGATGGTCTTGACTACTGCTATCATTAATGACAAGCCCGTGTAGGCCAACGGTACAGCCAAAATCCAAGGTATGGACTGTAAAAAAGCCATCCAATGTCTTGCACAACATTGCATTTTTGTTCACCAGTCTACGCCTCTTTTCTCTGGGAGAGTTGAGCTTTCTGATGGTCTTGACTACTGCTATCATTAATGACAAGCCCGTGTAGGCCAACGGTACAGCCAAAATCCAAGGTAATGAGCTGTGACCAACTCGGCTTGTTAAATTTCTGCCAACTGTTACTTCGAAGAAAGGGGTAGCCGTGAATGAACCCAGAACCAATTGGGATGCTAGGAATGTTGAAATGTGTATGACCCAAATGCAGAGTTGCTTCTGGTTGTTGGGCATTTAGGTCCAGCCCTAGTCCTCGAATATGAAAGGCAGCCAGAAAGGACCAAAGACATGGATTGGGTATTCAATATTTTCATTGTGGCTATTGGGTTCATCATAAAATCATTTCTAAACACAATTCCTTTCCATTCATAGAACCCTTACCTAATTGTTAGATAACATTTGTAACTCTTATGTGGCCATTAGTGGTTCATAGATCTTCCTTTTTCATTGATATTTTCCTGTGATATGTAGACGATTACTTGATGTTTGCTCACCCTTGATATCAGGTCCCCGGTATCTTCACTGCCTATAATGATCCAGAGTAATCTGATATGTTTGTTGGTTTTTCTTCGTCACCT
>LPNX010685381.1:23200-44779 GCA_001517045.1 Pseudotsuga menziesii
TGTTTCTATCCTTCCAGGTAGTATCCTTTGATTCTATCCTTGTACGTACTCTACAAGGAGTTTGGTAAGAGTTTTAGTGTGATAGCTACTCGAATTTCAGTAAATTTTTTTTTTATTATATTTTGTAGATTTATCTATAGTGTAAATATCATGATAGTTCTAGATGTGAATAGGTCCATTAAGGCCCTCACATCATGAACCATGGCTCTGATACCATGTGTAGTGCCTATCATTTCAATATGGGAACTTAAGTCCTTGTCATTTTGTACTTCTATCTATATAGCTTTTCAAGCGCTGCTTTGTGAAGATAATACTAGAATTTAGTTTTTGTTTATCATGTTTTTTTTTTATCAAAATTTTCCTATTTAATTCAGTTTAAAGATCTGTGCATAAGTATAGGTTTAAATTTTCACGATATTTCTCATAGCATGGTATTTTCATTTGGTTCATAATTCTAACATCATCATTAGGAATTAAATTAAATGAAAGACATTTTTCCTTCAATACTGAAATTTAGAGAGTTTTTCTCAAGTAGAATACCTATTTTGTAGATTGCAGTAGGATAGGATTCTTGACGCTCCTAAAGTTTGTCTTTGCTGAAAACGTTAGCATCCAACTAGATAAACCACCCTGCCAACCAGCTCATCATCATGGTGGCCCTAGGAAATCAACGGATTTCCTAGCCCCCGAGCTCATAATCCGATAATACCAATAGCAGACTTCCATAATTTAGGATCCCTCCATCCATAGTTCATAGTTTGATCTCCATGGTTCCATTTCCATTCCTGTTTTTAGTTTCTCACCTCCTCAATACCCGAGTTAACCCCCTCCTCGGTTTTCCTTCCTTCTCCTTAAAATCCTCAATCACATTCTTCCCCCACCATAAAAAAAAACCATCCCCCAAACAATCCCCCAAACTCTTACCTATATACTAATTTTCACCTTCCTTCCATCTTACTCCACCGCCTTAGCCTCCCTTTTTTGGGATTCTAAACTATTAATATAATCACACTAACCAAGGGTAAAATAATTGTAACATTAATTCTAGCATTTATCATCCTCTCGGGAATTCAAATGATTAATTGCTCACTTCATTTTGTCTATTTCACTGCACAAGATATGAATGCCTTTTTATATTAAGTTACACGACAAGTTAAATGCTATAAATTACCACCACTTCTTCTTTAATATTTTTAGGATAAAATATAAATATCAACTCAATGATGATGAGGTTTATTACGTGTCCATTTAATTATTCAACCTAAACACCATAAATGATATTATGATTTGCATTAAAGGTTTAAATAATCTAGGAATAAAATATGGCAGCTTTATGTAAATTAATTTTATAATTTAATCCAACCATCATTTTGGATCAACATAATTACTATTTAATTTCTATCATTTGTCTGACATGGAAACACTTAATTAATATATACATATTTGAATAAGCCTATCTTAACTTACTCCCTTTATTGAGTAAATTAATAATATATTTTTAATAACTTAATAATAATTTTGATAAATTAATAATACCCCTTGATGAATCGCCTTTATAGTTTTTAACTTAGTAATGGAGAAATATAGAAGTTTCACTCATGATTCTTCATAATGGATAGATTTCTAATAGTAATTTTTAGTTTAATAATAAACATAATAATTATATTACTAATTTAATATCATAATTAACAATAACAATATTTGGCGGTAAATAATAATATCAACATTTATTTGTTTAATTGTTAAGTATCCTAATACACTTTTTTCAATAAAACAAAGTATGTTTAATGGCTTAATTAATCAAGATTAACAATTAAATAGTACCATTTTCCCACGTTAATGCTTATCAACGACACTTCATATTGACGACACTTATCTTAATTGCTTACTACAATCTTTACATATAATTAATTAATAGCTTAATCGACTTGTTTTACACATAGCCAGTAACTTAACAGTGATTTCTTGAATTTAATTAACACATAATTAACATATTTACTTATTACAACTGATCCAATTATTCAACATTTTAAGTATTTTCATATCGATACTAGCATGCGTGTGCAAGGTGTGCATGCATGGCCAGTACATGCACAGGTCGAACATGTACTATAACATACATTATCTTCCATATGCTTAAATGCTAACTAATACTAATAATCCTTTACACAAGCAGAACAGTATACATATATAAGGTACTTTCTTTTACATTCTCAGTTATTTAATGGTTACTCCCATTTATAGTTCCATATCTTATATTTGTGTTCTTAATAACTTAATTGGTCAAACAAGACAGGTACCTACTACCACTAACTCAGTACGAGGAAACACCCCACTGTCAACAATACTGTGACTATCATATCCTCCCATCCTAACCTACGTCCACATCCTCCCTTTCCTTCCTTTGCTAGTACAAAGTGGGTGTGAGCTATACTTGCCTGACCACATAGAACTTGAGAGCGGTAGCGTCGGCTAACTAGCGGACCTAGCCTCTCCTAGCAGGCATCCGACCGTCATCATCACAACAACTTGGGGAGCGTGTCTCAGCACTTCCTTCCCACGACCTCGGGTATCATAGTGACCTAGGGTGGGAAACACATCCAACCCTCTCAACATACTCGGCTTATGCCCTGTCAATTCATACTTTGCTGCTATCGGGATTATCGGGTTGTTTCATCGTATCATCATTTTGGTTACTAAGGTTTATAGCATAACAAGTTACTATTCCATGTGTCATACCAAGTATTCGACCATCAAATAGCGTCAATGTCCTATGGGTTAGTACTTCACAAATACACATGTACAACAAGTAATTCTACTTGACAATCAATCGATCCACATCATCATGCTCATCATTCTTTTGTGTAATAATTTAATTCATCATAGGTACACACATCATATGATAATCCAGTCAATTACATCATTATACGACATCTTATTTTTCACATTTCATGAACGAAAACAAATTAAATATATAACTGCAAGTCATACTCATGAAGTTCCACCATAATAAAAATACAAACAAGCAATGGTGGTTATGAAGGTAAATCCAAAATTGGGCATTACACACATGAATACTTCAATGTATTTTTAGTGGTTCATATAGTTATGTACACATTGAATCAATGTGTTGACATGATCTCATTCATATTTCATGTAATGTTTTGCAGTTCTATATCGGTCTTATATTTAGATCTCATGAATATTTATGCAACCCCTTATTCTTCTTAATGTGATTTTTATATTTAGCAATAAATAGAGAGATTGTAACATATGATTTTAATCATTTTTATACCATAACATCATTACTAACCCAAGGAATACAGATTGTAATAAAACAAAATCTGATTTTATAAAAACGTATGATAATCAATAATAATACAATCCAATATTCATGAATAATCATGCAACTTTATATTCATAATTTTATGAACAATCATGCTGCACAACATTCATATCTCATGAATCCATCATGCAACTCTATATTAATATCTTATGAAACAATCATGCAGCTCTATATTCATATATTATGAAACAATCATGCATGATTTATATTCATATCTTATGAAATTGTTATTTTCCAATAAAGAAACAACACTCAATATATATGTTCACAAATCCTAATCCTAGGAATATGAATCTCTATATGACTGTAACAAAAACATTCAAAAGAATATAGATCTAAATAAAATATAAAAAAAATCAAGTGCTTATGTTTTATTGTTTTGCATGCTCACTCTTGATATTTTCTTCCTTGTGAATATTACTGGAGTCCCTTGGTCTTGGTATGTTTGCAAGTTTGAGTGCATGCAGGAGGTAGCAAATCTCTGCATGAAAAAACTAGATCCCATGCAACTTGGATTGAATGCTCTTATTCAAGAAAAAAATATTCCAAAAATCATCCTCTTATTCGAATGTGATATCAAATCTATGAGTCTCTCATTATACACAAGATCCATTTGAATAATGATAGTATCCAAAGCACAGATCCTGGGGTTGTTCCATCAATTCGTCTACTTTGGGAAAATGACTATAACATGAATTTTGAGAATTTAATATTCCAATAATTGATCATATCTCTCAAAAAATTGACAAATTTTGAAATATTCTCTTTATTAATCTAAATAATCCCATTTTGTAAGTGAGTTTTCAAGCGTTTTGTCTAATTCATCATGGATTGATCAGAAATTCTCCACAAAATTTGTCTCCTGAAAAGTGACGAGAATGGTGAAATTTTACTTTCTCTTTAATTCGTCCTGCATTGGATAAAGACTCTTCACTCATTGAGGTAACATTGGCATCTAGATAATTCTCTTTAATAATTCTTAACATCCTTTCCTTTCATGTGTTGAAGTTGGAGTCATCTTCAGGTCGGTCTTCCAGTTGGACAGAGATAAATGCCATGGCTCTAATATTTTTCTCAATACTTCAAGATCATGTAGGCTTTAGTTTGAATGGGAAAAAATAAGCTCTTGCATGCCCTTGCTCTGATACCATGTTAACATTTGAGCAATAATTCTTGAACTTTAAAACTTTTGATAAACAAATCCAATGCATGTAGATCTAATAAACAAATCAAGAACACAAATTATTTAATCCATAAGACACATAATGTACCCTAGGAAGACCCTCCAAATAAAAATGATGAAAAACACAACAATCCTTTGAGTATGATAGATAATTGGCAAAGAATTATTACAACACAATAGCATATTTCTTGATAAGATAGCACAAGAGAATAGAGATCATATGGAACACTATACCAATCTTTCCAGGTGCATATCACTTTAACAACAAGCCAAATTCAGTCATACAAAGAAGGTAGAGAATGGTTTTATCCTTTTGTGCACCGATAACACTGTTAACACTATGAACAGTGTTTCACCTTCAACCTTTCACCCTTGATTACTTGGTTCCAAGATGTCACCTCATAATTTTCTCTCACAATGAAGATATGTGCCCTCTATTAATTCACTGGTTTTAACTTCCTCTAACTGAGTTTTTAACTGATTGAATTGAATAGAACTTAATGGAACTTAATGTAACTAAATGTAACTGAACTGAACTAAATAGAACTAAATGTAACTGAAATGAACAGAATAAAACTTAATGTAACTGAATCTAAATGAACTGAAATGAAATAAACTAAATGTAACTGAACTAGACTGAATATAACTAAATGTACACTAAGTAGAACTAAATGCAACTAATCATAACTAAATGTATATAGAGTTTCTCCATTAGTATCATATTCAATAACCAATTTTCATAAATTAAGGAGTTGATTCCTTAATTAACTGAACTTTAATTATCAAAACTAAGACTCAACTGATGTCTTATTAATTTGAGTTCACTTGGAAGAATACATGGGAAATTCAAATGTTGCTATCTCTATGCTCATCTGATTTATCATTAATTAATTCTACATGGTCCATGAGTGTTTATTTAATTAATCATCTTTATCATATCATACTAATAAGAATTGTTTCGAACCTATGATCATATGTATTACCCCGGATCATATAGTCATATGCTAAAGTAAATCACTCTAGGGGTAGGTAATACATAAGGGAGATTTGTATTGCCTGGTGACCATGACTAGCCATACATCACATAGTACATCCTCGAGACTTAATACAACATAATTCATGTGGTATTGATACAACATAAGACCCTGAACTTAATACAACATAAGTTTCAAGCTTGATACAACAGAAGTCCATCTCTAGTTAAGGAGTACCATCTCATAGGGTGCCATATATGAGAATCATTTTACTTTATACGACACAAGTATCCAACCTTAATACAACATAATGTCATGATGTTAATATGACATAATATCCTAGTACAATCATCTCTCCCGAATAGAACTTGATACAACACAAGGTCCTAGCTTAATACAACTTAATATTTCTAACTTAACACACCATAAGTTAGTGAACTTAATATGACATAAGTTCCATGGAGAATATATGATCCTAATATGACATAGATTCTAGAATTGATACAACACAACTGACTCCCACAGTTGTACTTTCAATAGGTTATACTGAGTTCCACACTATTATACTTCTTGTTGAACTAGGAAATCATGTCAGACCCCCGACTAAAGAAACATCCATAAGTGTTACTCCTATATGTAGTGCTAACAACCCAATATGAGTCAACATAGCCATGTAGGATAATCCTCTGATATGTTGCATATATAATTCCATAACCAATCATACCCTTCAAGTACCTCAACACATGCTTTGCAACAATCAGTTGGACATGTCTTATCTCTACCATGTACTGACTCAAAGTGTTCATAGATGTTATAGCTCAAAATGACACATCTCTGCCTGTGACCACTTTCCTATGTTTTCATCGCATGTCGACACTTCCATGACAATACATCAGAAAAGTCATTTTTAGGGTATTTCTGGGCATTTTTAGACGTTGGCATCTTCTACAAAGTTTTATCTAACTAAAATATATTTCCTTACGGAAAAGGAGCCCCTGGTATGAGCTTAGTTTTCTCTTTTTCATGCTCTGGACCAAAACATGAAAAAGATTTCGGGTATACTTTGTGTCTTTGTCATGCTCATTAAACCCTAAAGAACAAGTCATCGAGTTTATTGTTGTAATCCCCATTTCTCGTAATAAAATGGATCTTTCTTGGTGATCTTGCCTTCCTTCACACTCATAAAACTCAGGCTATATGCTTCTTTTGAAGGAGTGTTGGGTAGGTGGTAATTTAACCTTTTTCAGACCTTCCTGACTAAATGAAAAAAAGGTGTGCCTTACTTCTTCGGAAGCTAAGAGAGTTCTTATGTGGTTTGTTTTATACTTTTCTGGCCTCAGGAGACTAAATTGTATGAAAAAGCACCCCCCTGGAGTCTTCTTTGGAGTTTTCAAACTCTCTAAACTATGAAAACACCATCAAGCATGTACTAGTTCGGGCTCATAAAATCCACGAATCAGTGCTTTATCAAGCATTCTTCTATCTTTTCTTCGAGCTTGCCAAAAATGAAGATGGTCCTGAGTTTTCTTTCTTGGACTCATTAAACCTTTACAAGAAAGAGGGGAAGGGAAGTTCATTCACATGTTTTTTACATCATGGCAGCAAGTCTTTTTCCCTTGAACAAAGCACCAGTTTTGAGTTTATCAATAGTTGGTTCCTAGTGTTTTTACCTTAACCCGATTCAAAGTTTTTTACTCCTCCCATTGGTTTCTTTTCCAATTATATGGGGAATCTGTCAATGTCTCCTACATTGCAGATTTGTTTCATTGGTTCTTTTGTGTCAAAAGATGCCTAAGTCACTTTTTTGTTGTGCTCACTATTCAAGGATTAAACCTTTGTCGGCCATTCTCCATTTTCCTTGACCTTTTGTGTCAGCCATTCCCTGGTATCAGTTCATTACATCATGTCTTCGATGGTCCTTGTCATGAAATTAAGTACCAATTCTAGATCCAATTAGTCTTTGAATTACCTCATGTTGGATGATGAAGGATGCCTTAATTCCTGCCTTCCAACGGATCTCTTCCTATCGACTGCAACACATCTTACTTTGGGGATGAGATTTAGAGTTTTATGATAGTACCTTGGGGATTGTAGTCATCAGTGACAATTTCTCTCACTATTGGGTAGTGGGAATACCTTAATGTCTCCTACTCTATGGATTCTTCAAGTGTTCGACTTCAAGTCCTTCTATTCACACTTGTTAGAATGTACTAGGTACCTTGGGGACCATTTTCATTAATGGTGGTTTCCCTCGCATTTGTTAACGGTTCTCATTATTGACTGGTAATCAAACAGTTTCCTCCATGTTCAACTTCAACTCTTTTATTCACATGGTTATGATTCGTACCTTTTGGGCGGTTTGGATTGAAGACCTTGGGCTGATAATAGCATCGTCATTTTTTCTATTGCCCAAGTTGTGGAAGACCTTGTTACACTTTATATGACATTTTATGAAGACATATATCCACCTTGTATTTTTGTGGCTATGATCGATTGTTGAGTATGGATCCACCTTGTTCATTTGTGGCCATGACTCCTTTGTATTTGATATGGCACCTTTTTGCATATTGAGCAACCATGATAGTTTCATCAGTCATACATATATTGGATCCGCCTGTATCTTTATGGCGATTTTTTGTATATGGACTTGTATGTCCGAGAGATTAGTTTTTTCTGACATTTATCTCTCTTTCAGGTACCTTTGTTCGAGCCTTTTGATCTTGGATTATCTGCTCTCTCCATACTCAGCTATTTCCTTTATAACGTATTTCAGCTATCATCTTCCCCTCTAACCTCATATATTAGGGGGCATCTGTTATAGCTCAAAATGACACACCTCTGCCTGTGACCACTTTCCTATGTTTTCGTCGCATGTCGACACTTCCATGACAACACTTCATGAAAGGTCACTAAAAGTCACTAAAAAAACACCTAACTTGGAGGACCCATATCTTGAGTTATGTAACTCCATTTGACCTCATCTCTACACCATCAGAAATATATTTTAGTCAGCTAAAACTTTCCACAAGACACAAAAGTCTGAAAATGCCCAAAATACCCTAAAAATGACTTTTTTGATGTGTACATGAGTTTCCTTAAGGAAAACCCACGTACATACATGAGTTGCTATATACTATAGTCGCGTATGCCTTATATATGCAACTTTATACATTGCAACCCATGTATACCTCCTCGTGTATGCGACTGTTGTCTCTGCAACCCGCATACACCTCCAAAATATGTTAAAAAAAAATACGAATTTTGAAATTTGGGTAGTTTGGGTAGTTATGCAACCGACTCCTTCATTTGTAACTACGTTGTCTTCAACCCTAACTCTTCATTAAACATATAAATAGAGGTAGGGAGGTCCATGAGAGGAGACTTGAATCTTTGCATCATTATGCTGGAGGAATCAAGACTCTCTTTGCCCACACCTTTTCCCTAGTGATCATCTCCTTGTGTTGCAAAGCTTGGAGGCTGAGTTCCTTGGAGAAGAGAAGTAGTAGAACTAGATCAAGGTTTCGTGAGGTGCCGAACCTGAAGAGAAGGTATACTTGTACTTGTTTTCAAGATTAATAAAGATGTGATGTCCTTCTTCTTCCCAAATAAATGTGTCTTGTATATTGAATCTTTGATTATGATTATATGATGGTATTTATCATATTATGTTTTCATGTTTCATTGAATTTAATCTCCTTTCATATAGTCTATCTGGTTTGAGGAAGGTATAACTTGTTTTCCAGGTCTCTTGGGGAAGAGGAGTAGGAGAAGGGCTAGAGAAAGCTTGGACCAGCCTTCAGTTAATTAGGTGTGGACCTTTATTATCTCTAAATATTGCTTATATATACTTGCAGAACCATTTGCATCCACCTTTCAACCCCAGTATGTTGATGGCCTCTTAAACCCTAGCCATAGTATACTTTCCTTTACAACAATAGATGTAATGTCCCCAAAGTTTGAAAAAAAAATATTAGGATAAACAATTACTACATAAACTGGACACATTAGCTTAACTTATGCAAAATGTGTCGTACTTGTTTCACTGCTCTATATTGTCATAAGATGTTCTTACTTCCTTCTCTATTTTTTTTTGATGTGGTTATTAGTGTAATGCTATGTTGTCATTATGTTGCTTAGTATCTCAGTTCGATGGTTATGTATGTAGATGCATGTATGTTATTTCGATTATTATTTTATGAATAATTATTACTTAACTTGTATTGTAAAGGGGTGGAGGGCCAAGACTTCTTTCCCTTGTAAACACATCTGAAAGGTAATTGTTTTTACTTGCTGCTATAGGGCTTACCTAGTTCTTATTCAACTAAAGCATTTATTTTCTTGTTGCGTGCAGGTGCACTTGACAACAGAAAATGACTATAAAAGAAGAACAAATACATACTTCCCCTACGTCACTAGCACACAACTTGGACGATGAAAAGACTTACAGTCTTATCCTAGTGATTATTATTATAGTCATTATTTTTTATTTACACAAGGCTGGGTGTTTACTAGGCCTATGTTTGCACTACTTACCATTATCGTTTTATGGTCTTATGACATTGATTTAATTATTTCTGTACTTTAACATTTACATGGTATACAATGTATAGGGATTATCATATTATAACATGGTCCTTGGTTTATTACAGTATTTTTGTATAATTTTGAAAACCTAACATGAGCCATTCATGGCATATTAAATATACCATGAATTATGGCTAAACCCCAAGTATGTGATACACATGTTGTGTTTTATAAGTTGTATGGTGATTAAACGTTGCACTGCATTATGGGGTGACATGAACTATATAATTTGGGTTTTGATTTTTAGTAATGGAGGAAAGGGTGGAAAATTGAATGTGCATTGGAAAACGTGGATCTTAAGCTTAGGGCTTGGACTAGCATGATGGTTTGGTTCATTTGCAAAAATGGTTGTGTGAGCTCTATCTCTGGTATGCACTGTGGCATGGAGCTTTGGAGGTTGGTTGCATTGGAAGGTATGTCTTCCAATCTGGTTTAGCATCATCTGTATTTTTGTTCAGTTTGGTATTTCGACATACTCCTCATCGTGGATTTGGTTTATTGCAGGTTGTATAGTTTGGACAGCGTGGGTCATGGGTCTTCCCCGGTGGTTAGTACGTGACCCATTACAGGTAAGCCCTACTACAACGAATTGAAACTCACTCCTTTTATTGTGTGGGTGTTGCGACAGAGCTTGAATATTGTCATTGGTTGAATGCTTACTTTGGGTTTTAATGGTTGCGATTTTGAAAGGGACTGTCTGTAAAAATTATATAAAGCATCCCGAGATGCGTTTATGACTTGGGGTTTAGCACCTTTGAGACAAGAATAAATGTATTTTGGTTTTGTAAATGAATACGATGTCAGTATTGTTAGACATGGTGAATACTTATGGGCTCTATATTTTGTTAATATGTTTAAATTTGGTAATGGTAACAGCACCATTGCTTGCAATGGTGCAAATCCTTGGATACATGATTGTGTAAATTCTTATATTAGTTTATAATTGTTATTTGTACAACATTTCCATACGGTGTGTATTGTGGTTATGATTCTTATTTTGGCACTAGTTTGACTCTGTGTAGATTTGCAATTATTGTTTAAATTATTTATATAGATTGTCAACAGTGTTATTTTGGCCTTTGGAGCCTTTCCATAGATGGAAATGGCGTTCCAACCATTAGAGTAGCGACTGTGTAATATATGAATTGAAATGTCGACTTATTTAAGTCATGGGTTGTAATTGTTACCTGTTTCTTTATAAAAGAGGCCGTTAACATGGGTTTTATCCTATGAATGAATGTTTTTTCTACTACTTAGAATTGGCAGGGATTTAATGGGTTTATGTTAGGGTTTATCATTTTGCATAACTAGTCATGAGCCATGTAATAGATATAGCGTGTAATTTTAACTTGGGGTTCTTATTGCTGTAAGTGGTTATATTGTGTTACAGTATGTATGATTTAATGTAAATAATTGGGGAAAAATTGACAAAGAAACAGTTTCAGTGTAATGTCCTAAATTTTTCATTGGGTCATAATGGCCAAATTACATTTTCCATATTCATGAAAGTTGTCAAAGGGATGCTAAAAGTCAAATAATTTCCAAGGAGGAAAATCACTAGTTTCCTAGGTTGGGGGTGGAAGCTTTGAGATTTGGAATAAGGGGGATAATAAATGATGTTTAGACATTAGAAGATGATAAATATTTAATAGCTTATTAAATAAATACAATAGAAAATTTAAATGGCTAAGGAGAATGGAGACACATGGAGACTATGGGGCCCACTAAAGCTAGAATTCCTATCTTAAATGGCATCCTCCTCTTGTAATTTCGAATATATGGAAAGCCTAATGTTTTGGGATGTCTTATGAGGTTAATATAATTGTACATATACTTCATAGGTCTAATTTGGGATGAATTGTAACTTACATGGGAGAGGAAGAGACAAATAGGAGTTTCATGGACACTTGGCTAGATTCCCCTTACATTTATGACATCTATGACACCAATGATGGAGATTCTATGACAGTTATGGCACAAGTCAGGTATGAAGGCTTAAATACTAACATATTGACATTTCAGGACTGAATAGATCATATTATATGTCTAATTTTGGAGTTGGAGAAAGCTAAGAGGCTCCTACTCAAATTTGGAAAAGAGGGAAGGTGAAGAGAGAGGCCACATGGAATAGCATGAGAAGCCACACCAATTCAAATCGGATTTGGTTAATGGATGGATTTGGAACCTTATAATATTAATAATGTTTATAAAATTCAAGGATCAGCCATGAGAAGAAGCTATTGCTCATTTGTGAATTGTGAGAGCTAGTGGATGACTAGTTTTCTTGCTTAAGCCAATTTTGAGGGTGAAAGATTCCCATCCTAGTTGGTGTTTGGAAAGGCCACTTAAGTATTTCATGGAGATTTAATTGATTTTTATTTTCATTTTTAACCTACATGAATCATTTGGATTCTTCTATTGCAGCACTCTCTCAAAACTATTTCCAGTTTTCACACCATATTCATGCCAATGGAGGGATTGTGCTTTCGGTGAGATATTGATATATTTGGGGAAGATTATAATTCCCATTATATAATTTTATTATGTATATTCTCTGTATTTCATGTTTCTAATACTCTCAGGTCGAAATACCCAAAATAATTCATGTAAAACTATTGAACAATGAAGAAATAGTGTCATTTCCCCACTATCTTGTTGTGAACCATTGTAATGCTGATGATTTCGAATTGGGAGAGAATTTAATTGTCTATTTATTATTATAATCAGTTAAATATTCTCTTTTATTCATTCTAATAAATTTTCAAGTCGAAATTCCCAATAGTTGTATGTCAAAATGACTTTTAATGAGCAAACAATTACCATTTCCACTCTATTTTGATATATGCCATGGTAATGATCATTATTTCAAATGGAGGAATGTATATTTGATAAATGTATGATGTATGGACCTTAATTAATTTGTATTTCAAGTCTCATGTTCATTACCTAAGCATTGGAATCTATTCTACTCATTTTTATTGCATTGGGAAAAGATTTGGTGCATTTTCCCCAAGGGTCAAAATTGTGACTTGGGAGTTGTTTTGGAAAGAGTCATAAAATCCTGTATAAACTGAACCATGATGCATATGAGAATTTTAAAAGTTCCCTTACACATACCCGGACTCTTTTTATAAATTCAAGTGACTTTTGGATCATTTGTGAAGCCATTTCCAGCAATTACCAAGACACTAAAACTAGCCAAAATTGTGAAAAAATTGGAAAGCTGGGCATTTTAATAAAATTCCAAAAAGGTGACATTACTATGGTATCAAAGAATGATATTGGCACCTTATGTGGTCTAATATTGATGAGAACAATAATTCAGGGACCACCATTATATATTGAAACCAAAAGCACTTTTGTTGAAGAGGAAACAATGACTAGGGATGAAAAGGGAACCTCATATGATGGTAAGAGGATAATAAAAAGAATGGAACCTATACTTGAAGACATTCCCAAGAATATTATGAAAGGATTTTAATTTTTGTCTATCCAAATTTGGGAAAAATATATTGATTTTAAGAAGACCAAGGAGAAAAATGCATTAGCTTGCTTAAAGGAGCAAAAGGAGGAGACCCATGAACCACCTAGCTCTGAAATAGGTGAAGTAGAAGTAGTAAATGAAGAGGATATAAATATACTCCCAAATGAATTTGAAAAAGACAAGGAAACATCACATGAGAAGGAATAATAGTACCTTGAAACTATTGAATATCATTCTAAAACAAATTCTACTATGGACATGGACCAAAGAGCATCTATTGATGGATGCTTGAACTATGAAGAAGTACCTCCTGATGGGTGCTCACAAATCTATTTTGGTGATATAGAGATCATATTTCAAAATGTTTCTGCAAGCCAAAATTCCATTAAACATGAAAATGAATACCTTGTAGCAGTTGAAGAAGAAACAAGATCAACTTCCCCTTCACCACTTGAGCTTCATGAAGTTGGTCCAAGTAAGAAGGAAGAAGATGAGGAGATTCATTTGAAAGAGCCTCATTTTCTTGAATGGTCCTTAAATATGAATGAAAATAATACCAAAGAGGCCCTTATAATACTCCATGACACTCAAGCATTGGTATCAAATTCTTGTTGGAGATCTACTAGCCATCCTTCCTTGAAGACATGGAGAAGATTCAAAGAGCAATGTGCAACATCAAAGGTAATTTAATGTCTTTGATTTTTGGTAGAAAAAATTTCATTGAGCTTATTTAATGGTTACATTAATCCTACTTGAAGAATAATGAATTTATTCATAAGCTCACAATTCAAAATGAGCAACTTCTTAAAAAGTTACAAGACACTTGTTTTTCCTCCTATGTTTCAGATTGTCAAATGGTAGATTGTTTGGAGGATTTTCATGACATGGAGGATCATGAGAAATTTGGAAATTTTAATGTACTTTATGTGTTTGAAGATGAACTTGAAGAGATCCAAACACTTTATGTGGTGGAAGAAGAACTTGAATTGTCTCTCGATGAAGGGTATGCAATTTTTAAAGAGCATGATTCCTCTACATTAGAACCAATCTATGACAAAGGTTTCAAACTATTGAAGGAAATGCATAATACTACCCCTATGGATCGTTCACATTATGACAATTTTGCACTTACTGATCATTTGGGTGATTTGGTTCTTTCTCCTACATCCTACACTTCTAAATTTTGCAGCAGTTATCCTAATGAAGTATGGGTGAAAGGTTTCTTTTTGATGGTGCCACATGAAGAGAATGGACATTCTATTTCTCATTTTGATGATGGAATTATTAGAGAACCATCTTATTTACATTTTCAGCGGCATCCTTTTTTACATTATGATTATACACATCTACATGGGTGCACCTATGATGTTCACTTGAGTCACTTGGAGACTCATGGTTTTCCTTGCTCCTTTCCTAGTCTATTTGAAGTTGGAGGAACTTCATCCCACACTTGGGTGAAGAGTTACATGATTGAAGAACATTATTATTGGAAGAAACATCCTCTGATTTTACATGATGATATACATATTCATGAGTGTATTGATGAGACTTATTTGAGCCACTTGAAGTCTTCATGTTTTCCTTGCTCCTTATTTTGTTCAGATTTTGGTGGAGGTTCTCCATTCACTTATTGGATGAAAGAACACATGGATGATTATATTGATGCACATTAAATATAATTTGGATCACATTCTTATTCAGATTTGAAGCATAATTCCTTGTTACTTTTTTATGATCCACATCTACATGGATGCACCTATGATATGCATTTGAGTCACTTGAAGACTCATGGTTTTTATTACTCAACACTTGGTTCATTTGATGTTGGAGGAACTTCATCCAACACTAGGGTGAATAGACTTATGATAGGAGAACAATTTTTTTACCAGCCACATACATTGTTATATATTTATGATTCACTCATTCATGGATGTATGGGTAAGACTTCTTTGAGTCATTTGAAGACTCCTTGTTTCTGTTTCTCACTATTTGGTTCAAATTTGAGTGGAGATTCTTCATTCACTTCTTGGAGAAAAGAATACATGGCTGAATATTTTGATGCATGTCACTTCCTTTTGTAGCAGAATTACAAGACATGGGATACTCACCTATGTAATTGGAGCATATTTTATTGGTCACTTGAAGCATGTATGTACTTGGAAAATTGTAGTCTACTCACTGGGAGGTATAAGCATTTTCATGATTTCTTGGTGAGGCACCTCCTTGATGTACATTATTATTATCTTGTTATATACTTTGATGATATATATTATGCACTAATGATGTTTGGAAGAATGCATCAAAGAAAATGGGATCCATGAATTCTCTTTCCAAATGGTAAGAGTTGGAGAGAACTCTTAATTGTTGGAGTGCAATGCAAGCAATGGGACACTGGGATAGTTTTTAGTCCCATTGATTTCAAATCCTTTGGGAAACAACCAGTATGGGAGATGGATTCCACATTTAATAAGTTTATGTTAATCATAGTAGTGCAGAAGCAAGCATGGTGGTTCCTCTCTGAAATATTCATGGAATCTCAAATACTCAAGGTGGGAAACTCAGTGGCAACTTCAAAGAATCATAGAGAAAGTAGGTTCTTCAACAACCATGTTTGAAATTGCTTGAGGACAAGAAATAATGGGAAGGGAGGATTTGTAATGTCACAAATTTTTCATTGGGTCACAATGGCCAAATCACATTTTCCATATTCATGAAATTTTTCAAAGTGATGCTAAAATTCAAATAATTGCCAAGGAGGAAAATCACTAGTTTCCTAGGTTGGGGGTGGAAGCTTTGAGATTTGGAATAAGGGAAGTAATAAATGATGTTTATACATTAGAAGAGGATAAATATTTAATAATGTATCTTATTAAATAAATACAAGATAAAATTGAAATGGATATGGAGAATGGAGACACATGGAGACTATGGGGCCCACTCAAGCTAGAATTCCTATGTTAAATGGCATCCTCCTCTTGTAATTACGAATATATGGGAAGCCTAATGTTTTGGGATGGATTATTAGGTTAATATAATTTTCCATATAATTAATATGTCAAATTTGGGATGAATTGTAACTTACATGGGAGAGGAAGAGACAAATGGGAGTTTCATGGACACTTGGCTAGTTTCCCCTTACATTTATGACATCTATGACACCAATGATGGAGATTCTATGACAGTTATGACATATGTAAGATATGAAGGCTGAAATAATAACATATTACATGTTAGTACTGAATAGAGAATATTATAGGTTGAATTTGGAGTTGGAGAAGGCCAAGAGGCTCCTACTCAAATTTGGAAGAAGAGGGAAGGTGAAGAGAGAGGCCACATGGCATAGCATGAGCAGACAAACCGATTCAACTTGGATTTTGTTTATGGATGGATTTGGAACCTTATAAGACTAATAATGTTTATAAAATATAGGGATCATCCATGAGAATAAGATTTTTCTCATTTGTGAAATTTCCATTTGTGAATTGTGAGAGCTAGTGGATGACTAGTTTTCTTGCTTAAGCCATTTTTGAGGGTGAAAGATTCCCATCCTAGATTTTGTTTGTAAAGTCCACTCAAGTATTTAATGGAGCTTTAATGGAGTCTTATTTTCAGGTGTAATATATAGGAAATCATTTTTATTCTTCTATTGCAGCACTCTCTCTCAACTATTTCCAGTTTTCACACCATATTCATGCCAATGGATGGATTGCACTTTGGGTGAGCTATTGATCTATTTGGGGAATATTATAATGCCCATTATATTATGTTATGATGTATATTCTCTGTATTTCATGTTCATAATACTCTCATGTCGAAATACCCAAAATAATTCATGTAAAAATGTTGAATAATGAAGAAATAGTGTCATTTCCCCACTATCTTGTTGTGAACCATTGTAATGCGGACGATTTCGAATTGGGAGAGCCTTTAATTTTCCATTTATGATTGTAATAAGTTAAATATTCTCTTTTATTCATTATCAGGATGAAGAAAAGGACCATAGGTATAGTTGGGTCATGAAAAGGGAGGTAAGATTGCATTCACTATAGGTGAAGCTACAACAAAATATGTTTGCTAGATTGAAAAAAGAACTCAGAGAAGTTGGATCTAAGATGTAGGTTTCATATTGTGAACCTGAACAAGTTCCTTTACTTAGAGAGAATGATGAAGTAGAAAAGGAGAGACAAATTGAGAGTCTCATGGATTATGTAAAGAGTACAAATCTACTTATGGAAGAGATGACTATGAGACCGAATGAGACCAAAAGGCCTTATGTTTTTTAGATTGATGATTTGTTTGTGATTGCAGGTTTTGTTGCAGATGATGGGAAGTCTTTCTAAATTATCTTAAAAATTGATGAAGTTAATTATGATGAATAAAATATCTCAAATGAAGAAAGGTCTGAAGTATTGCAACAAAAATAACTCATTGATGAGTTACTTAATGAAATAACATTGTCAGTTGAAGATAATAAGAAGATAAAGGGAGAAAAAGAAATGTACAGGGACATTTCTACAAGGAAGAATCAAGATTGTATTATGATGGAGTGGGAATCACCTTGGACTGTTATGAAGTATGAAGAAAAAGGAGAAAATATGAAATAAAATCATCATTATGTTATAGATGAAGGGACACCATATGAATATGGTATGTATCCTGTAGCTTAGACTGTTAAAAAAATAGGTGATAGTGATAGACTAGTGTTGTGTTTAGAACAATACAACAAGAGGATTCCAAAGGAAACATCAACAAGGACTTCAGAGTCTCATGTTTTTGAAACTAATTTTTGGTGTATGTTTGTAGGTATTGAAGCACATTTAGATTGTTTATCTATGCAGGTTGAGAAGCATAGGATGGATACTTTGAGAAAATACAGAATTGGAACATTGACAAAATGATATGTTCACTATTGTGAAGTAGAACATAGAACCATCTTAGAAAAATATGGTACATAAGAAGGACTAGTTGAAAGTCTCATGAAATCTTGGGAGAGTTCAGACCAACAGAAGAGTGTGCTGTTGAGAAAGTCAATGGGAGATAATAATTTCAATCTTTTTGACATTAATAAATTATGTGTATGTGCTGAACCTTGTAAGGTTACCCCAGAGGTAAATGAAGAAGTAGGGGAGTAACCATGTACTCTTGACATGGATCAAAATCAAAATTTTATTCTGGAATTGAAGGATGAGATGGCATGGTCTCATAGAGATAAAAAAATGAAGACACTTGCATATTTTGATAGTGGTGTTTCTAACAAATAGGGGAAGACATCTGTCATGAAACAGGAGGGGGATATATTGTCTCAAGAAGGTGATCATCCTATGAAAGAGCTTGTGGTTACAAAGTTGGCTAATGAAGACAAAGGAATTTTTTCTAACCTCAGAAAGTATGATTAGGAGTTAGAAATGTTAGAAGATTGGTTGTTCAATCCAAGGATTGATAAGAATGAATGTTTAATGTTTGATGAAAGCATTGGAAAATAACATATAGAAGGTAAGAACACTAAATTATTTTATAGTTTATTGGACAGCGGCATGAGGTCAATATGACAACATTAGTTTCAAGAGAACAAGATGCATGTATACCAGCCATATGATAAATTAGACATGGATATTGAAGAATTAACATTGCTGATGGTGAATATGTCTCATAGAAGGCATGAGTAAAGAATGAATAATTTCGTCAGTAAAGAAAATAGACAAAATAGTGAAATAAGGAATATGACAAAAAAGGATTGTAGAAGTAAGGCTAGTGGAGCATTGCAACATAAAATCTGGAAACCGGGAGAACTGAAGATGAAAAAGTCAAAACAACATGATGAGATGGATGATCAGCTACAACACAAAGTTTGGGATCCAAGAATATTGAATATGGAATTTTATGACCAGAAGGTCATATTTATTTCTTCCTAGGGAGTCTGATGTAGGAGCATCCTACTCTCCATTCATAATACAAACTAAATGTTTGATCAGGCCTAAAAGGGGTCTTATGTTTTGAATTTATGGTATTCAAAACATCACATTGTAATTAAACCTATGTTTTATTTGATTATAGAGGATTATGAGTCAGTTGAGTGATTCATTGGATTAAGTAATGAGTCATGAAAAAATACCTCATTTAAGGGCAGTGAGTCATAGGATAAGATTTAGATTGTTAGCTAATTGTGAATATCTAAACCAGAATGGTTCATGAATCCAATTATGTATATATGTAATCCTATGAGGCATAGATAGTAGTAGACAAGGTAAAAGAGAAGAATATATAAAGGTGGTAAAAATAGCCATAATAGAGTCAATCTGGCTCAACAAGGCCAAACAAAGTTGTATCAGGCCTAGGATAGTTGAACACAGGTTCTAAGATAAGTTTCAATGTACATTTTATTGTGTGAATGGAAAAATTCTATTTCGGTGAAATCCCTGTGTAAATTTATCTCTATTTGAATGTGTGATTTTAGGAAATAAATGTTTGTTAAATCTATGTAAATGATTGAAATCATGTGTGTGAATTAGGGATTCTGAGAGGGAGAAAATAAAATTCAATTGATTGAGTCTCTGATCAATTGAAGGGGAGAGTAGATGAATAATTCGTTTCATATTATCATGAATGATTAATGTGGCTACAAAGTTGTTGTAGGTTCGAGGTCTGTAGAGATTGATCAGCATAAGGATTGATGGATATGGAGATTCAAGTCTGTGCATGGTTTGCATTCTCGAAGGAAATCATGGAAGGAGAAATTTGTAGCTGAAATTTGATTATGCAAAGATGTGCCAAGTTAAACCTTGCTTAACCAATTGGATAGAAAACTTCAATCGAATGGTGGGGAATCGATCTTGACAAAATATCAATGGCTAAAGTTCATTTCCAAAGAGGGAATACGAATCTTCCTAATTTATACCAAGATACACAATGGGAGACAGATCGACGGTTCAGAGAGAAGTCGAAGTAAATCGATGACACAAAAAATTCAAAGTGTGGGAAACACAAATTTAGAAGTTAAGTGGGATGAAGTTTCGAATTCCACGATCCAAGGTGGAAAGTGAAGTATGAAAGCTGAAAGCCATAAGATGGTAAGTAGAGAAAATCCAAGTTTTGAAAGTTGACTTTCTGAATTTCGATTTCCGAACCGAGGCGGAAGTGTGGAAATACAACTTCGAAAAATTGACAAGTTGAGTTTCGAGTTCTACATTCCAAAGTCCGAGTGCGAAAGTGCAGTTTCAAAAGTGCGTACTTTCCAAAGCCCAAAAATTTAAGAACTAATATTCTTAGTTCTAAATTCTGAAGTGCAGAGGTGGAAGTGCAGAAGCATAGGGGAAAAAGTGGAAAGCCATGTGCAGAAACCAATGATGTAAAGGGAGGAAGAAGGTTTAAAACAACTATTTTATTGTCTAGAAGGGTTCAAAGTCCCTCCATTTCTAAAGTTCATATGTTTTATCGTAGAATTAGAAAAATCATACCAAAAGAGGAATGTCTTGCAATCACCTCCTCCCCCTACAACTCCCTTTACTCATCCCCAAACTTCCTCCTCCTCCCCCTCCTGATCTTCCTTGTACTCCTCCATTAACCTCCCCCTCTCCTCCTTTCCTCCTCCACTCCATCTCCCCATCCTCATCCTCTTCCTTCCCCTTCCCTCTCCCTCTCCCTCTCTATCCTCCTCCTCCTCTTCCTCCTCCCTCCCTCTCTCTCTCTCTCTCTCCCTCCTCCTTTGACCATCCCTTGGCACTTACTCCTCCCAACCTCCCTACCCATACATCATCTCCTCCTCCTCCTCCTCCTACACCTCCCACTTCCACTCCCCCTCTCCCTCTTCCCCCTCCTCCTTTCACTTCCCCTATCCTTCCCTCATCTCCTTCCACCTTCCTCATCATCGTGTCCTTCCTCCTACTCCAACCATCCCAACCTTATCTCCCTTATCTCCCTCCTCCCCCTACTCCTCCCTTTCCTCCTCCCCCAACCTCCTCCTCCTTCTCCTCCCACTCCTTCTCTTATTTATCCCCCTTTATTAACCTCC
>LPNX010685381.1:56570-139714 GCA_001517045.1 Pseudotsuga menziesii
CTTATTATAACATAATGAAATTAAATATACATATATTATTAAATGTATTAATTATTTGAAATTATGATTTTCAATTCTTATCAAAGTTCTAAGCTACTAGGTACTTCCTTCTAACAAAATATATGGAAAATTTCCTACAAGTATCATATATTATAAGTTAGTTAAATTAATAATAATATAATAAGATATGATACTATAAAAAATGGAGATCGATAAATATACCAATCACCCTTCTTTCTTCACTAAGTTTTATATCCCTAAGATTCCCTTCCATTCCAATATTTTTATTAAGGGCTTTCTCAGTTAGTTTACACTCGATTCAAGGATGCTAACAATATACACTAGGAACTAGGACCAATGAAAGAACAAATCGAGTATACTAGAGTGGAAAAAAACACCTAAAGGGAGGAAATACCCACTTACCACTAAAATCAAGTACCCTAAGGAACAATATATCGATCTGGAAAAGGTGTTGGAGGGAATATGTAGGTATTATTGGTCATATAGAGGAAGTTGTTGGATAAATGCTTGAATAAATTTTAATAATAATGCTTGAGTTAATAATAATGGTTGGATAACATGGTGTACTATTTTGTCTTGAAATACTAAAAGGATTTCCTTAAGTTTTTGTCTTTGAATCCTAGAAGGATTTCCTAAGAGTGTTGTATGTCTTTAATACTTGCAATTAATGCCATTATTAGTCATCAAACCTTGTAATGGATTTTATTACCCATTTAGATTCATGTAGTATGGTTGACTTGATATACTTTCTTCCATTTTTTATCTTAATTTTGTGTTACAAGCCATAATTTATTATTTACTATTTTGTCTTTAAATTATAAAATCCCTCATTGTATTACCTTAGAATGTTGTTCTTCTTTGAAACTTTTAGTTATTTGATTTCATTAGAATTTTGCTTTTATTTAAAATCTTACATTCAACAAATTATTAGCCTCTAAAAATCATGGGAGTTAAATAATGAAATAATGGGAGACCACTAATAAATTACCTTGTAACTCTCTCTTGTCAATTGAATTGCATCAACTCGGTTATAAGCTTTTAGTGGATGGTATTATCGATTTAGATTTATGATCATGAAATCATTGAAACTTTATGGATTCATGTGATTTACTTTTCTTCCCTTTTTCAACTTAATTTTTTTTGTTATAGACCATAATATGTCATTTACCATTTTATCTTTAAAGCCTTAAAAATGATAATTTTATTTTATAAAAAAAATTACATTAATGCCATAATGTATTTGATTTTTGAAGTTACCTCATACAGGAACTGAGGAATTAGGAGTCTTCAGTCTCATGAGAAAAAAATACATTATCCACTATGAATACAAATGAACTTTCAATAATAGAAATCTATTTCAATATCGTAAAGGTTGTAGGTTCAAAACTAGTATACCAGGTGTTTGTTCCCCTTTTGCAATGATTACACAAGTGATTGATATGATTTCCATGAGCATTCTCATGCTTTTTTTGTCTAGGGTTTTAACCAAATCAGGTTGAATGTATAAGAATTGTGTATGTTATAGTGTGATTTATCACACTTGTTGCATCATTCCTTAATGGCATTTCCCTTGTCCCTATGCAAACTCACTTACCCTATTTACTCCCCATAGCCCTGATGCTATAGTTTAACGCTATAAAAATACTTTTGAATATACACAAAGTCACAAGTCTACAACTCGCATATACATAGCTTGCACCACTGTCACCCACGTACATCGATTTTTATGCTAAAAAATAAAAAAAATATTTGGAGTTTTTCCCATCAAGTAACGAATGAATTGATCATTGGTCTTCAGTATGCTAGGAAATGCTCTGATTCAACCCTTCACTTCTAATGGAGGGGCTATATATTGAGCTATTTTAAAGGATTTGAGAAGGATAATTTTGGAGAGTAAAGAGATTATAACAAAAAATTTCCCCATTCTTATATGCTTGAGTCTGCATCCCATTGTCCTTGAGGAAGCCATTAGTTATATTTCCCAATTTTTCCCTTGTCTTTGTTAGCTTGGCATTGCATGGAGGATTCAAGTGATGGAGGCCCACGTGGAGGGACTCAATTTTTAGGTTCCGAAAAGGTGTCAACAGAGGTGTCCATTTCTATATGTGTTTAGATTAATAGAAATATCCATTTCTCATCCAATTTCATGTATAATTATGAATATTTGTATCCATGGATGTAATTACTTTATACATATGTTTAAATTGAATATGCTATATTAGACACTAACACATTATATATCATGCTTGCAACTCTCTTTGTTGTTGAGGACGAAGTGTACGGACAAGTTTTGATCAAGAGCTCAATGACATTAGAGGAAATTGGATGTCTAAAATGGGCCTCATAACGAAAATAATAAAATAATATTTATTAATTTTGGATGAATAAAGAAAAAACTACCTTTGTTATTTGTATTTTCAACATATCTCCCTCTTTTTTTACTCAAATTTCGAACGGGAGGGCTTGTTGGATGCGGAATTTAATTCCGCATCCAACGAGTACCCACATGGCACACTTTTAATGGACCCCTCTAGCCCAAAAACAAGAAATACCTCAAAATCGTGACGATGGCATACTTTTGATGGACCCCACTACCCCAAAAACAAGAAATATCTGAAAAAATGTGATGATGATGTCATCATCACATTTTTTAGGTATTTTTTTTGGGGGGGTAGGGGGCCCGTCAAAAGTATGTTGCATGGGTACTCATTGGATGCAAAATTATATTATGCATCCAAAAAGCCCTCCTATTTGAAATTTGAGGAAAAACACAGAGAGATATGCTGAAAATACAGACAAAAAAGTAGTTTTTTTATGACAAATATGTCAAGTAAACCATTATGGTTGACTAATTTTTTTGAAATTCTATTGGTTCTTGAAATCAACTTACAAGAATTTATTTTTGGCTCATTTTCTTATAAGGCCCATTTTAGACCCCAAATTTCCTCTAATGGGACTTTCTTCGAATGTCCAATTAAGGTACGGTTCTCATCCCTTATTGTTTAGTTTCTTTTAAGCATATAGCATAATGGAGAATGGATTTATTTATTGTTTTATATTGTTTGTTGTGGTCCACGCCAAGCCTTAGGAAGTATTTATCCGTAAAATAATTTCCAACTCCTCTCACGAATTTCCTTTTGTTGGGGTTTGGGTGTTTTTTTTGCTCAATTTTCTCTTTGTTTCTTTGCATTTCCATGTCTCACTTAGCATTATGTTAATTTATTGGTAGTCCCTTAAAGTGGTTTGACTCTTAGATTGCTTTTTACCACCTCCATCTTTGTATATGTGGGTCATAGAACATATAGATGCGTATATATGTAGGTTGTAGTCTACACAACCGCATACATACGCTACTAATCCTTGAACATTCACATACACATCCCTTTTTGGTTGATTTCTTGATGTGTGAAATTTCTAGGTGGATTGTGAGTGTGGATGAGTCTTCTTGGGTACCTATGTTGTCTGTTGATTGCTTCTGTTGTGGCTAGAGGCCTCTTTTTAATTGCTTTTCTTTGAAAGTAGTTCTTGTCATTCATCTCCTTTTTTATTTTTCCATTACTGCATTAGTATTTTTAATATTAGTTTCTTTCTTGGATTGTTCTTGCTTCTTGCTACATGGAATGAGATTTTTAATGAATTTTATTGCATTTTCATTCATTTATATTGAAAATACAAAAATAATTCCATAGTTGCATATTTACTTGCAAATTGCCTATGCATTGAAATCGGTACTTGCATTAGGTTTTCTTACATGATTTTAGTGTTGAGGATTTCATTGTAGGAAGGATTGCATTGGCATTTAAAAAGGAAAGGTTTTTTTGTACGTTACATATAGTGGCATACCATTTTTCATTTTAAAACAAAGTTGCACTTAGCATTGTTTTTAAGTGTGCATATTTTCTTTCATTGCTGAGTCATAACATCACTAGTTGCACTTTCATTTACCTTGAGTAATCATAGCTTCTAAAATTAATGCTTAAATTAAAATTGATTACAACACTTTTATTTTATAGGGTGCACCAACAAGCTTAGGCTTTAGAGTATTGGAATATGATGTTGTGAGTCAACTTCTCCAAGACCATGAAACAAAACAATGAGGTGTCTATCGAGGTGAGAAGATAAATATTTGGTATAATTAGTGTTCTCAGGAGGCTCCTCTTACAAAGGAGTTGAGCAAAAAGCACCACACATGTTGGTGGTGGGGATAGACCCCTACTAATTTATGTTTAGCATTGGATATATTTTCAAGATCTTATTCGTATCTAGGGTCTTTTGAGGTATCTTTGGTTCTTTCAAGCTGTGGGCTTTGATAGCCTCCCGATATGGTAGATCCTTCCTACGACTATCTTCCTAAGACTTGATTATATTTGGGTCACATTAGTTGCCTTACCTAGGCATCACAGGGGGTTCTTACAGAGGTTATTCTATGAGTTTCCTAGCTAGCTAGGAAATAGACAACACAATTGCTTTATGTGTTGAAGATGAGGGTCGTTATAATTTATTACACACCTATGCTTGTAGTGTATGAGAGTCTCAATCCTCCACTAGACGATACATGCCTGCTACATTTGTTATCTCACTTTTCCTCATTATTGGCTTGTTTGCATCTGACTTAGTTTTACTTAGGGGTGCGATTTGAGTGCGCTAGTTGCCTTTAAGGATCATAGTTATTTGAGTGTGTTTATTTGTGGATCAATGTGGATTGATTTTTGACATCCCACCGATATGGACGTTTAGTAGGATTACCTCCTTTTGATCCTCTACCTCCTCTTTTTAAGATAATTAGACACTCTAGGTGTCCTCTTGTCCATAGAGGTTCCCACACATTTCTTACAATGAGTACTACTTCAGAATCGACGGAATTCCCTCTGTCCCCATAGTCTGGAATGGGGAGAGGAGCCTTCGACGTTCCTCCTTCATCTACTATATGGATTCTTGAGATTTTTTTTAAACCAACTCTCATGGGGATGGTACTTCCCATACTACATGACCACAATTATCAAAATTTAAAATTTTCCACCAAAATTTTGCCTCGGGAAGGTTGAGTGTCGAGACTCAGTTAGCTCTCTCTAACACAGGTCCTTTCAGATTTGGCATGTTTGACATCACTACTAGTATTTTGTCACATGCTCCAGGTTCTAGTGTGGACCCTAATGTTGGAATGGGGGGAATAGTGACCCCTTACCTTTCGCATCAATTCAGAAGTGGGAATATTCCACCTTCTACCCCGTTTATGGGATGTTCACTTCCTTCATTCAGTCTAATTAACACCAATGTTCACTCTCATGGGGGTGGTGTTCTTATAATTATAAATTCAAAAGATATTCTAATGTATATTATAATTATATATTATTGTACCCCCACACGAGATGTATTTCCCTCTATTCAAGATGTCATTATTATATATGGTCATTGAGGTAAACCCTCCATTGCAAGTTGGGAAAATAATATCCAAGATTAATATAATAAAATGTATTTTTAAGTCTCCCTAGGTGAAGTCATCCCTTCTAACTTAAAAGCTTGTCCCAATCATGTTTTAGGTTAGTCACTTAATATGTATAAATAGGGAGAATCCTCCCTCATTTAGACACACACTCACTGACTCAAGTTCACATGAGGTGAGAGAGAGGAAAAGGAGGAGAGAGAGAGTGATAGATATGAAGAATACTTCTTATTTTTGTTTTTTTCCAACTTGTGATATTGCCTTAGTGACAAAAATATTACGAGGAAGATTGCACGGTTTTATCCTTTATGGTGTCCTTGAAGAAAATCCTTGTGTCTTGTGTATCTTCTCTATATAATGTATCTTGATGTGTGTGCTATTCTTTAAGATAAATACCCTAAAAAATTAGAAGTAGAATAGAAAAATGACATTGTATTAGAGCCTCTATAAAAGAAGGAATTGTGCAATAGTGGAAACTAGGTATTACTAGTTTAATGTCTTATCTCCACAGATCATCAAGAAAAGAGGGATAGGGTAAATATCCCATGAGGGTGCATCTTTTGGTGAAATAAAATCAAATTTGTAGAATTTTCAATTTTTAACTACAGGAAACTGTGGGAAGAAACTAGGGCATCAAGTTTCAGGCATTTCCCACCATAATTTTCAGAGAAAATACCTTATTAAGAAACTCCCCTAAAGGAGGCACATCTATCTATCAAGACAGAATTCCAAAAATCCAAGTTTGGAAAATTAGGGTTCCTATAACAAACCCTAGGTCAGCCAACTTTGGAACCAAGTCAAGTACCTCAAATTACTAAGATCAAATTCTCTGTTATTTCAATTTGAGCTTCTCATTTCAAAATGACTCATCACACCCATCTTAAGGATGATATTGGGGGAGCTGACAACTTCTTAGCATGGAAGTATAGGATCTCCCTAATCCTTGAAGAAAATGATTTGGTTCAGTATATCAGTAAGGAAGTTCTAGAACAAGAGGAAGATGAGGCTAAGGCTATCCATAAGAAGAACTTGGTCAAGTCCAACATAATCATTACAAATTCTATTAAGGCTCATCTCATCCACCATGTGTCATCCTTAAATAAATCTAAGGAAGTGTTTGATTCTTTGAAGAAGTTGTTCGAAAAAAAGAAAATCAACCAAGAGATGACATTGAGTAACCAGCTGAAGAATGTGAAGATACAAAACTTAGATACCATGCAATCCTACTTCACAAGCATTCTCAAATCAAGGAACAACTTGAAGAAATTGAAGATAATGTAGAAGAAGGAGAGATTGTTATGACAACCTTGAATGGTATCCTAAGATCATGGGATTCATCCATTCAAGGAATATGTTCTAGAAGGAATTTTATCACTTTCAACAAACTCTAAGATGAATTCACATAAGATGAAACTTGACTGAGAACAACAGAATAGAAGATGGGAGCGAATGAATATCAACATCTCACAGTTCATAGCAGAAGAAATCATAGAAAGAAGGAGGGCCATAATTAGAACAAGAGGGAGTACCTTCATCACAAAATACAAAAGAAATTCAAAACATATACTTCCAATATTATATGTTACACTTGTGATGAGAAGGGACATTACTCTAGATATTGTCCCATAAACAAAGGATCCTTAAACAAGAATTCAAACAAGAAAATACATCATGCTCACACCACTAAAGATTATGAAACAACAACAAATATATTCATATAATAAATAATTGATTCTTCAAGTGATGAAGAATATGTCCTAATATCAACACTCACGGGAACTATCTCACATGGAAGAATTAATTGGATTGTAGATAGTGTTACATCCAAACATATGATGGAATACAAAAAATCATTCATCAATCTATTTGAGCATGAGTAACCTCATAAGGTGAAACTTGGGGGAAATTACCAATACTGCATAAAAGTAAGTGGAGAAGATTCCTACAAGCTAGACTCTAGGAAATATTTAGAGATGAAATATGTGATATGTGTTCTAGGATTGAAGAAGAATATTCTCTCCGTATCTACACTAGATGCAAAGGGAATAAGGGTTGCATTTGTTGATGGCCAAGTCCTAATGTGGCCAAAAGGAAAGATAGTAGCTGATGCAAACGTAATTGGAGAGCAAGATGGAGGGTTTTACAAGTAAAAGGGACAACCTAAACAAGCATTGGTTCATGACTCCATAGAACCAAGATAACTATGGAACAAAAGGCTTGCACATGTGAAATATAGATCAGCACTATCGATTGCAAGGAAAGTGGTTTCAGGACTTCCAGAAATCTAGACAAAACATGAAGGAATTTTCAAGGGATGTGCACAAGGAAAGAACATAAAGAATACATTTCCCACTAGTGAAAGCAAAGAAAAAGGAATACTAGATATAGTCCATTGAGATGTCTATGGGCCCATGTCATCCAACTCACTAAGCAGGTATGTATACTATGGTTCCTTCATAGATGATTTCTCCCATAAGACTTGGATATATTTCTTGAAAGGGAAAAATGAATTATTCAACAAGTTAAAGGAAATCAAAGCCTTGGTCAAAAATCACACTAAAAGGAAGATTAAGATTTTGTGGTAAGATAATGGCGGAGAATTGACCTCATAAAAATTCAATGAACTTTGTAGAGATTCTAGGATTAAGAGGGAGTTGATAAATCCATACAATCCTTAATAGAATGGCATTGTAGAACAAAAGAACATAATAATAATGGATGGAGAGAAGGAAATGCTATAGGACCAGGATATTTCGATGCACTTATGGGAATAAGAAACAAGGACAGCTATGTATGTACATAACCATACTACTCACCAAGTACTTGATAAGAAGATTCTTAAAGAGGATTTCTCAGAAGAGAAGCCAAAAGCTAGATATCTAAGAATATTTTGCTTCCTAGTGTACATACACATCCTAAAGGAAAATAGGACTAAGCTCGATCCTTCAGGAAGGAAGGGAATATTCGTAGGATATAGTGACAATTAAAAGGCCTATTTAATATAGTTCCCAAGATTTAATAGTATAGACATCAACAGAGACATAACATTTGAAAAAGACGCAGCATACTCCAGATCCATAAAACTACCTATTGAAGAGGTTGAAGAACCTAAAGTAACCAGAGTTCGAGACACGGCAATGGAAGAAACAACTCTTGAATACCATGAGTATCATGACATGGAATAAACACAAGATCTTGTATAACCACTTCACGAGAATAACTCCCACAAGAGAATACCAGTATGGACACAAGAGCTAATACAAGATGCAGAAAGGTATGGCGCTCCATATGGGATGCATAGAGAAAGAAAAATACCTAGAAAATACAACAACTATGTGGCCTTACTATGTGACATCATTGATAAAGAACCTTCCAACTATGAAGAGGCTATAGAAAAGAAAAAATGGAAGGATTCCATGATCGAGGAGTACCAATCGATTATGAAGAATGATGTCTTGGAGATTGTTCTGATATCATAAGGGAAGTTTATGGTGACTTCTAAGTGGATCTACAAGATCAATCATGTTGTAGATTGTAGAATTAAAAAACACAAGGAAATTTTTTTGGCATGTGTCTTCTCTCAAAAAGAAGGCATAGACTACTAGGAAACATTTTCACCTATAGCGAGATTCACTTCCATCAGATCTATAGTTGCATTGGTTGTAATAATGAAATGGGAGGTACACCAAATGGACATCAAGATAGAATTCTTGAATGGTGTAGTCAAAGGGTAAGTGTGTGTGGAGAAGCCACTTGGATTTGAGACACATGATAGGAAGACTCATGTGTGAAAATTGAAGAAATCTATGTAGGGATTGAAACAGGCACCCAGGACATGGTACAACATGATGACAACTTCCTGATGAGCCTAGGATTTACTGAGAATAAAGAGGATTCCAACCTTTACTTAAAGGTTGAAGGAAAAATACCAGTGATTCTCCTTCTATATGTTGATGACCTATTTATGATAGAAGAGGACAAAATCACTGTATATGCAAAGAGGAAGCTTGCCACTAAGTTCGAGATGAAATACCTAGGGATGATGTACTACTTCGTAGGCATGGAGGTGTGGCATAGTGTGAATATAATATTTCTTTGTCAAGGAAATTACGCAGAGTATATTCTAAAGAGATTCAAAATGTTGGACTGCAAGGAGATGGCCACACATCTAGAATCGAACTTGAAGCTATTGTGTGAAGCTTCATCAGAAATAGTTGATTCCACGATGTATCGTCAGATGATTGGTTCATTTATTTACCTGGTGAACATAATACCATACATATTCTTTGATATTAACAACTTGAGCCAGTTCCCAACGGATTTGAGACATGTTCACCTGATAGCTACAAAGCATGTATTGAGGTACCTAAAGGGTACAGTTGAATATGGGCTCAAGTATGATGTAAATCATAAGATTAACTTGCACGGATATGTTAGGAACAACTTGAGCCAGTTCCTAATGGATTTGAGACATGTTCACCTGATAGTTGCAAAGCATGTATTGAGGTACCTAAAGGGTACAGTTGAATATGGGCTCAAGTATGATGCAAATCATAAGATTAACTTGCATGGCTACATTGTTTTAGATTGGGAAGGAAACTCCACTGATAGGAAGAGCACTTCAATATGCTTCTTTATATTGGGATACGATATGGTTTCCTGGTTTGGAAGTAAGCAGTCCTGCGTGTCACTAATTGCAATAGAGATAGAGTATGTTGCAGCCTGTTCGGCTAGTTTTGAAGCAATATGGCTTCGAAAGACATTGTATTATTTGTTTGATCTCAAGTTAGAGGCAACTTATATATTTTTGTGACAACCATAGTTGCATGAAGTTGTCGAAGAAACTGTTGTTCCATGACATGTCAAATCACATTAAGATCAAGTATGACTATACCTGTGATATGGTGCAGAGAGAAATGGTGAAGCTCTGGTACCTAGCGATGAATGAGTAGATAACCAATGTGTTAACTAAGATTCTAGTGAGATTTAAATTTGAAACGTCATATAGATACTTCGTTTCATCCAAATCAAGGTCCCTAGAAAGAGGGAGTGACGAGCTCTTGCATGTTGGAAGACACAAGTTTCCCTCATACGTAATCAATCCTAGCATGCTCCCATGCTAGAGATGATGAGAGAACAGAAGACACATATGAACTAGAACAAGGTCTCACATGGGAAGGAATACAATTTGTCCTTAGACATAATAAATATTATTAGATCGTCCTAGGATGTAATCAGTCCTGGAATAGAACGTAGGTTATCCCTAGAAGGTCTTCCTTGGAGGTAATTAGTCATGGCGTAGAACGTAGGTTATCCTTATAGGTAATGAGCCCTTAAGGTAATCCTTGGATGTAGTCGTCCCTATCATAGTACGCAGGTTGTCCCTAGATGTAATCAGTCCTTATGTGTTCCCATTTTGGAGATGATGAGAGGTCCACTAGTCACGAAGACACTTTGTGTGCTCCTAGGATATTCTCGCATAGTGTAAAACACGGGTTATATTGGAGATGAAATGACTCTTGGCATGATCATATGTTGGTATAATGAGGGATGACCGTGGAGAGATGTAATGCACTTGGTGTGCTCCTAGGATATTCTCACATAGTGGTAGACACAGGTTATCATTGAGAGGTAATGAGTCTTGGTGTACTCCTATGCTAGAAGAATGTAGGTGGTATGTTGGACATGTGGTGTGTATTTGGATTGTTCTCTGTGTATGAGTATGAGAGGATTTGGACACGATGAGATGATAGTAGGAGACATGGGTGATTGCAGTGGAAATGTAATGTATGGTCCTGGGATGTATCGATGTGATGGCTTTCTCATGGATATGAAGAAGACCTAGATGAGGACTAGGCCTACGCCCATTATCAAACAAGGATGGCTCTGTAGAAACTTAGTATGACTGATATATCCGACAGATGTCACTATTCAATGGTTGAGAAGATGAGGACAATGACAATAGCAACGATGTTGATCCAGTGATGATGACCTGACCATAGTTTTGATGAGTATGGTGAAAGAATACCTTCCTATTTAAGAGAGAGTGTTGTTGTATTGTAACTTCAGAAGATATTTTGATGTATATTATCATTTTATATTGGTGTACCCCTATTGGATATGTGTTTCCCTATGTTCGGGATGTAATTATTGTATATGTTCACTGAAATAAACCCTCTGTTGTAAGCCGAGGAAATAGTCCCCAATATGAATATAATAAAATGTATTTTTGAGACTCCCTAGGTGAATTCAAACTTTCTAGGTTAAGAGGTTGTCCCAAACATGTTCTAGGTCAGTCACTTGATGTGTATAAATAGGGATCCCCCCTCCCTCATTTAGAAACACACTCACGCAGTCAAGTTTTCATTAGGAGAGAGAGAGAGAGGAAAAGGAGGAGAGATAGAGAGATGTATAAGACTTCTTATTCTTGGGTTTTTCCATCTTGTGATATTGTCTTAGTGATAGAACTATAATGAGGAATTTTTTGAGGTTTTCTCCTTTCTGGTTTCCCCAAGGAAAATCCTTGTGTCTTGTGTATATTCTATATGTTATGTAAATTGTTGTGCTTGTTACTATTTCAGATAAATATCATAATCAATTTGAATTAGAATAGAAAAAATAATAGGTGGTAGTGGATATGTGAGTGTTGGGTCTACAACTTACATTCCTTGTTATGTCCCAAAATCCACTACACTGATTCCTTCGAATGCCTTTATTATGACATATCCTCCATATGTATCACATTATCACTCAAGAAGATATGATCCATCTAACTATGTTGTTTACTCGTTAGTTGGAACAATTTTTTTTGGAGGTTACGTACCTCCCTAGATGTCTGGGGCTCAACTGGTCTATTAGTCCTATAACTATGGTTATACGGTTCCTCCTTCTCAGGGAATACCTCAATACTAAATTCTCGTGTATCCTTATATGGGCCATATGGGAGGTGGATATTATCTTACTAGTCAAGGAAATGGCCTTTATCTGAATCAGCCCTATGTGAACCAACCCTTCCATGGAGCATGAACCAAATGTCACAAACTAACCACCCCTTTTTAGCCACTTTGAATATTCCTAACCCATCAAAAATTACCAATGATCGGGTGTGTCATGATCCGATGTGGTCAATCGTTCTCAAAAAACTTCCTTAAGATATTCTTAATTTTGAGGGAAATAATGGCAAGGACCCTAGTGATCATGTGACTACATCCCACCTATGGTTCTCTTCGAATTCACTAAACTGTGATTCTATTGAACTGCGACTGTTTCAACACACCCTAATGGCTTCTATCATGAAATTGTATATAGATTTTCTTTGGGGCACATATCATACTTTCAATGAATTATCCTTAGTTTACCTCAACCAATTTAAGTTTTAGATGAGGTATGATGTTGATACCGAGCTCTTGTCAAAATTTTAGAAAGATAAGGCCACCCATGTCTCTAATCACATTCAAGAGTGGCATAGATGAAAGAGGTTGATTAAGGCCAACATTCCACCTGAATTTTTATTGGAATGGTTCCTTAAGTCTTTATTACCTTTTATCGCGAAGGATTTTTTGATGTCCAAAGTGACTATAGAGGAGCATGTTATCTTTATAGATCAGTAGTTAGGCTTGATTTACATTCAGTCTGGCCTTCATTATGAGATTATCCTAGATGCACTGCAATCGAACATTGATCCTAAGGTCAAACCTAGGATGCATGCCAATGGCATTGTTGGCTCCACAAGTACCCAAGTCATGGACCAGAATACAACTCAAATGAAAAAATTGTCTGTTAATTATTTCACGACCAGGAAGACTATGACCTCGTCTACTCCCACCCAAACAAGGAATGTAATTTTTGTGCATTCATTGAACTAGAAGGGTAACCAACAAACCATACATAATAGAAATAAGGGAAGAAATAACAAACAAGGTGGTAATCAGAAGGAGAATCAAAATGATGGAAAGGATGATGATAATTATGGGGGGGACAAGAAACCTAAGTAGAAGGTCAAATTATCTTGAAAGCTATGTGGGGGAGACCATATCACCTACTTTTTCCCTCGGATTGAGGATGCCTCGAATTTCATTGTACAAAGCCCACTTGTGTTGATTGATCATATTCCTCATAATAAAAAATATGGATTTGAGTACCTCGGCCATAGGAAGTAGTGATGGTGGGAATAAAAAACTGCCAGCTATGGAAGGTTGTCATAGTTGTATCAAAATAATGTCAACTTCCAATGTTGTGACTCATTCATGAGACTATGGTCTGTCACATCCCAACATGGGTAAAGAGCCTAAACCTCCAAAAATTCCTTTGCATATCGATAATGTTGAAGATATACCATGTGTACCAAAAGGGGTATTAATGTATTTGGGGCAAAATCCTAATTCCCAAGCCACCCAACATTATTTCATCATTGAGGATTTAGGCCATATTCCTTATGCGATGTTGGCTCTTAAGTTTCTTTAGAATTTTCCTTCGCAGAACAAATCTATGTTAGCTACCGGAGTGGGTGACCCATGATGGATCCATTGTGGTTAGATTTTAGTCTCGTGATGTCTTGCCTCACTTTCCTTACCATGTATATTTTCAATTCCATGTGGATTGTTTGAATAAAACCATTAAATACATAGTTTTTTATGAAGGTGCTATGAAAATTTAGCCCAAGTTTAGATCAATTGAACTCACAAAATTCCTTGAAAAAACATGCATAGATCCACTAAAATTGGAGATTGAAATTGGTGCATAACTCACAAAATCACAAACTTGCATTGATTAAGTTTACATTAAAAAACCATATAAATTAATAGGTTTCCAAATATATCATTACATTATATATTTGAATTCCTAAGGAGGCAAGTTGAATCCTCACAAAAGCATGCTTACTAAAAGCAAAAAATCCCCTCTATGTGGATAAAACGCATTCCAAACCAATCAAGGAGTTCATGAATTGGCTCAATGAAGTGTATCATTTGATAAGTGATGGAAAGCGAATATACTCATGCTTTCAGGAGAGAAAAATATGGAGGATGAGTTGTGCAAAAAACAAGGCAGTTTCCATGTGACTAGCTTTCACCTTTTTCCTTAAAAGATGCTTAAAAGCAGTCAAACTTAGGATAAGGCAGGAATGCGCACTTACTAAAATGGGAATTTTATAGAGTTTTTATAATCTTATATAGAATATTATGAAGTCCCTCATGGAATAATTTTTGGCTAGTTTTGACCAAACGGTGCAAGTGGATGCCAACTAACTAGTGTAGGACCTAGGAAATTAATAAAAAAGATTAATTATTTTATCCTAAGTACGGGAATGGGTTGGTGTTTATTGTAAAACCCCCTCTTAATCCTGGATTATGTGATATATCAAAAATAAATCAGAGATATATGGCCTAACAACAAGGATTAGTCACCCTTTACATAGTGCTTCTCCACACAAAACAAAGGAAAGAGGCAAAACCACAAGGAGCAAATCCTCCCTTAAACATGAACATGAACAAAAAATTGTGAAATATTGTCTTCAATCTGTCTTCAATGTAACAATAATAATAACCAAATCAAGAAAGACAGTCAAGAGAGAGAATAAACCAATGGACAATGGTAAGTACAGCTTTTGCATCAACATTTTCATATCTTTATCTGTGAACTAAATTTATATTGCAACAATTTGGCAAGGACTACGCTATGTAATAGCATTTCATTTTTTTTATATGATTGACATAGATACACCTATGAAGATCTGTGTTTAAGATGGATATATGCTAGTTTTTATTTTCTTAATCACTTTTTATTTTCTTTTTATTTTTTATTTTATGGCATGACATAATTTTTTTAATTACTTTTTAATTTTGATAACATTTATGTCACATATCTCCATAGATAGTGCAATTAAAGAAGATCATGCATTTATAATTATAACATTTCCATATATATTTTTATAAATTCTTGTTATTGTTAATATTTCATATGCTTATATAGATATCATTAGTGTTTAATACAAATTCACAATAGTAGCATATGCAGAATCATTGAAAGAAACATAATCACACGAAAGACATAGTATTAATCCTGAGAAACCCTCAAGGGGAAGAAAACCAAACAAAACTTCTTCTGTATAAGATGTATAATATAAAACCCCAAAGAAACTATTCTCCTCCTTGTTGGTATGGATCTCTCTCTCTCCTATGTGCTACACAAGTGAGTGAGTCTATGTTCAAATGAGAACCACATCTCCTCTATTTATACTATTTTTGTCAACTGCCTTTTACCCTAATCAAGTTGGCCCCACTAAATCACAAAGCAATATTTTATTATAATCATTAGGGTACTATTGACCCGACTTACAATGGAGGCTTTACCTCATGACTCTATGATGACCAATTACAATAATAAAATCCCAACAGAGGAATAGAACATCTCCCTTGGGGTACATCAATAAAATACATTTAGAATATCCTTTGAAGTTACAATATTTCAACAGTTATTACATCGATAGGCGTTCAAATATTATTTGAGATTTTGGACTTCCTTGAGAGAATCAATAAGATATATATGTGTGTAATAAGTGTACATCCAGGATTCATTTCATGGATGCCATATCTTATTATTCTTAAATACATCTTGATTAAGATTTAAATACGGTTGAGTTAAGCTGATATCAATTTTTGTTTTTTGCTTTTTTCATATCAATTTTTTTTGTTTATTAAATATTATTTGTTTTATGTTTGTAATAATTAGTTTAATGTGTATGTTATACCATGAATGGATAACTATAATGATTAGGTAACTAGTTTAATTTTTATCCTCTTTTTAACAACCAACCATCTCAACAAAACTAAGTGGCTAGTTGCACCTATCGACATTCATAGGACACTTTACTTGGTGGTTGTGCTAGTATTTACATCGATAGGTGTTAGAATAGCACCTATTGATGTAAATCTCTCCACTTTTTATATGGGATGGAGGTTTATCTCCATGGATATTAGACTAAATTAGGATGAGACAAGTGCACTGTACAAATTGATTTTATGGTCATGGTTATTAGAAATAAACATTTATAAAAAATAAGAACATAAAAAATAAATGGTAGTTGATGCATGTATAATAGGAAATTTGTGGCAGAAAACTCATTTACCTAGAATAAGGTGGGTGATAAAACCTAGCTATGATATAAACAACCTGTGGAAATTGAACCTAGTGATAGATTAATTTTACTCACAACAATTAACAATTGATCATGCAAAATCACTCACAAAAGAGACTGAAATTGGAGCTGAACACTAAAATGTATTAAATCAGTGTACAATAGCCAACCCTGTAAAATAATAGGTTGATAAATAAATAACATACATCGGGTATTCGAATGCATGAGGAGCAATTCGAATCTAGCATAAATCAGGCTTACTAAAAATAAGCAAATCCCCCATAGGTGTAAAAAGCTGATCCCAAATCTGTCATGGAGCTCACAAATTGGAAAATATGCTTAGGAAAGATAAAGAGTGGTGGAATGGTAGCTCATACATGCTTTTTCATGGAGAAAAGAGTGGAGGATGAAGAGGACAAAAAACTAGTTCACCTCACCTAGTCTAGCTTTTCTATTTTCCTTTAAAACACTGAAAAAGCAGGGAATAAAGTAGAAAAAGAAGAAGGGCACCTAGGAGGCTAGGAATAAAGCAGATTTGATTCCTTGGGCTTTTCCATGTGCTACATGAGTCAAATAAGGCAAGTTTGACCACTATGGATAGGTAATAGACAACTTGCACAAGGTGGGACACATGAACTAGGCTAATAAGAAAGAAATAATTAAATTAATGTCTAAATGGGTAAAACTATGGGTTGATTATTCTAACACCCCCCCTTAAGCCTGACTTATGAGTAATATATTATAAAATTATAGGGCCTAGCAACAATGCTTAGTCACCCTTTACATACTGCATGTCCATTTAAACAAGGAAAGAGGAAAAACCAACTTGGGAAAATCCTCCCTTAAACATGGACTGTAAAACAAAATTGTAGAATCTTGTCTTCACTCATTCTTGCACAGCATGATCAACAATCCCCAGCAGTGATTTGATATTGCTGAAGGTCTTCTTACAAAATGCTTTGGTGAAGATATCAGCTACTTGTTCTGAAGATGAGCTGAAGAGTAGGTGAATGGTGCCATCATGCACAAGCTCTCTGATGTAGTGCATATGGATCTCAATGTATCTGGTTCTCTACTTATGAACTAGATATTTGCATATTCGAATGGTACTCTGTTTATCATAGTATATGGTAGTTGAGTACTCTGGTTCGAAGCCACACTCCCCAAGTAAACCTTGCAACCATAAACATTGAGTTGTTGCATTAACAACTCCTCTGTACTCTGCTTCTGTAGATGAGAGTGCAATGGCACTTTGTTTCTTACTTGACCAACTGATTGGCCCTTCTACAAGCATCAACACATATCTTGAAGTGGACTTTCTTTCTATGCTATCACCTTCCCAATCACTGTCAGTAAATCCAATCAAATCAAGATCAGATTTTGCTTTATAGAAGATTCCATGTGTCCTTGTTCCATGAACAAAGTTAAGGATCCTTTTGGCTGATTTCCAATCGATCTCATGAGGCTGATCCATGTATATAGAAGCCACAATTAATGCATAACAAATATCAGGTCTAGTATGTGTCATATACAATAAACATCCAATCAATTGCCTATACAGTGTATTGTTTACCATAGGTGAAGAATCAGCTTTTGCCAGCTTCACTCCTGAAAGGAAAGGAGTTTTTATTGCTTTGCAATCCTTAATTTTGAATTTCTTCAGCAAGTCCAAGGCATATTTGGACTGGTGCACCTTGATTCCAGCTTTGGTTTGAGCAATCTCAAGCCCCAAAAATTGACTTAAGAGCCCCAAATCTGTCATGGAGAAGGCTTGGTTCATAGCTCCTTTTAAGGAATCAATCTTAGCCTTTGAGCTTCCTGTAATGAGGAGGTCATCAAAATATAACACAATGATCATTAATGAACCATTAATTAACTTCAAATAGACATTTGGATCTTATTTGCACCGAACAAAATTTAGTGATAGCAAGAAGCTATCGATCTTGGCATACCAAGCCCTGGGGGCTTGCTTTAGCCCATACAACGACTTTCTAAACCTGCACACAAGAGAAGGGTTAGTATAAAAACCTTGAGGCTTCTGCATATATATCTCTTCAGTGAGATCTCCATTCAGAAAGGCACATTTTACATCCATGTGATGTACCTCCCATTGCCTTGAGGCTCCAATGGCTAAGGCTAGCCTGATGGAATCCATCTTTGCCACTAGGGAAAAGGTCTCATTGTAATCTATGCCATGAACCTGTGAGTAGCCCTTGGCTACCAATATATCCTTGTACTTTAGTGGTGAACCATCAGCAGCAAATTTGGTCTTATAGACCCACTTACACTGTACTAGTTATCTCCCTGGGGGAAGATCCACTAGCTCCCATATGTTGCTCTTCTGGAGTGAGATGAACTCCTCCTTCATGGATGTTTTCCATATTGGATATCCTTCTGATTATTCATATGTTTGAGGATTAGACTCCACCATCAAATAGCATGTCTCAGCAAACATAGGATCCTTCATGCACAAACCACTCTCAAACTGAGATCTAGTCCTCCTTGGGTCATTGGGATCCCCGGCTAGCTCTCCTGCTGCATGTAGTGTCTTGGATTCCAATTTTGGCCTTGTAGGGCTGTTAGGGTATGCAATAAACTCATCTCCATCAGACAAATCAGAATCACCATGTTCAACAAAATCTTTACTTACTTCTTGAGGTTCAGGTGGTGAAGAGGCTTCACCAACTTCCACTGCTACAAGGGGTTCTTCTTCAAACTGAACACACCTTTCAATGAATGATTTGTTTGTGCTCAAATTTATCAACTTGTACCCTTTTGAATCTTCAAAGTATCCAACAAAAATATACTCTTGGCTTTGGGACTGCAAATCCTTCCTCTTCTCTGTTGGAATTCTAGCCCAAGCCTTTGAGCCAAAAATCCTGAAATGGATCACATCTGGCTTGTGCCCACTCCATGCTTCGAAGGGATTCATGCCATCAAGATATTTGTGAGGCACCCTATTCTGAATATAGGCTGCACAGTTGATAGCTTTGGCCCAGTACTTTGGTGGCAAAGTTTTGGCCTCCATCATGCATGTTGCCATCTCCTTCAGTGATATGTTCTTCCTCTCAGCAACACCATTTTGTTGTGGTGTGTAAGGGATAGAATGCTGCATATGAATACCTACATCTACACAATAATTAATAAACTCAAACTTGACATACTCACCACCATTGTCAGATCTGAGGGCCTTGAGTTTCCTTCCAGACTGGTTTTCAACCAAAGCCTTAAAGACTTTGAATAGGCCGAAAACTTCAGACTTGTGTTTCAGGAAGTGAACCCAGCAATACGTGGAAAAGTAATCAATGAAAGTCAATGCATATTTGGCCTGACTCATTGACATATGAGGGAATGGGACAGAAATGTCACTGTGGATCAGCTCGAGGGGTGCAGAGGTTCTCTCATGACTAGCTCTCTCAAATTTGTGCTCTGGGTGTTTTCCTAGGATACAACCTTGGGAAACTCCTTTGGAAAATTTTATCTTGGGTAACCCTATGACCATCTCTTTTTTACTAAGATCAGAAATATATTTGTATTTTAGGTGGCCAAATCTTTCATGGCAAAGCTTGCTTGCTTCATTAGCATGAATCATAAGAGCAGAGGGGTTTGAGTAAGGTAGGAAGTGTGATAACATGTATACCTTTTGAGCATGATTCACAACTCCTTTTGCGATGACTCTACCAGTTGAGATCTCTGTGATCTCAACTTCATCAGGTGAGAATATGACTTTCTTAGGAGACCCAGTGTGGCTCATCTGGTACACTGATAGGAGGTTGGAGGAAAGACCAGGCACATACAACACATTGCTGAACTGACCATGATCAAGATCTATCCTTCCTTTACCCAAACTTTCAGTGAGAGAGTCATCTCCCAGTACTATAGATGGTCCTTTCAACTTGTCCAGTGAGGAGAAGGCCTCCTTAGTCGAAACCATGCGTCTTGAATCTCCAGAATCAATGATAAAACTGGGTGAGCTTGATGTGCCAGCAACTAGAGCATGAACTCTCTCTCTATCATCTGAACTTGATCCTCCTTCTCTCTTCTTTGAGATTTCTGGAAGGGATATATCATTCTTCTCCAGGATTTGGGTCAGCATGTCTATCTGCTTTTTCATACAAGAGCTTTCAGAGTGATTGCCCTTATTGCAGTATGGGCACTTGTTCATTTCACCTTTGTTCTTCTTCTTCTGGTAATTCTTCCTGGGACCTTGTGGATCCTCTGGAGACTGTTTCTTGTCTCTCTTTTGCTCAGGTGGATTTTTAGCTTTCTTTTTTCTTTTTGAATCCACCCTCGAATCTCCAGCAAAAAAAGCTTGACCTTTTGATGGTTTGATGGTGCCCATCATCATCAGCTTGTCCTATTCTTATGTGAGAGATTCCATGAAATATGCAAGGCTAGGCATCTTCCAGGTTTGAGCTGTCAGAATGTGGCATAGAAGGTAAAAAGAAACACTAAATAGTCAGGGCCTAGCTTCGAGAGGATGGCCAGTATGAGCTGATCATCTTTCTTTTCGATCCCACATTGTTTCAATTGCAAAACTAGTGCTTTGAACTTGGAGAAATATAGCTGCAGGGATTCAAAGCTATTTGGACTCAGAGAAATCAGCTCATTTTTTATTTGATGTCCCCTCATCTCATCTGTCTTTCCAAAAATATCAGCAAGATTCTCCCATACTTCATTCGGTGATGTCAATCCATCAAGATGGAAAAAGAGGTCTCTGGAAATACTCAGACACAGGAGGCCATAAGCCTCATCCCTCCTGTTGTGCCATTTTATCTTCTCTACAGTTGCATTGGGCTCTACTTCTGTTGCCATAGTCACCCTGTAGAGGCCTTTTGCTCTCAACATTATCTCCATATCTGCTTTCCATTCAAATAAATTGAAGGGAGTCAAGATAGTTTTCTGTGATTGATCCATAGCTTAGAAAATTTGTCCCGGCTGTCAGTAGAAGGATCCCAGTCACTGATGTCGAACCTGCAAAACAATTTTTGAAGGAGAGAAACAATCTACAAGCACTCTGATACCATGTGTAAATTGAACCCAGTGATAGATTAATTTTACTCACAACAATTAACAATTGATCATGCAAAATCACTCACAAAAGAGACTGAAATTGGAGCTGAACACTAAACTGTATTAAATCAGTGTACAATAGCCAACCCTATAAAATAATAGGTTGCTGAATAAATAACATACATCAGGGATTCGAATGCATGAGGATCAATTCGAATCTAGCATAAAGCAGGCTTACTAAAAATAAGCAAATCCCCCATAGGTGTAAAAAGTTGATCCCAAATCTGTCATGGAGCTCACGAATTGGAAAATATGCTTAGGAAACATAAAGAGTGGTGGAATGGCATCTCATACATGCTTTTTCAAGGAGAAAAGAGTGGAGGATGAAGAGGACAAAAAACTAGTTCACCTCACCTAGTCTAGCTTTTCTATTTGCCTTAAAACATTGAAAAAACAGGGAATAAAGCAGAAAAAATAGAAGGGCACCTATGAGGCTAGGACTAAAGCAAATTTGATTCCTTGGGCTTTCCCATGTGCTACATGAGTCAAATAATGCAAGTTTGACCACTATGGATAGGTAATAGACGACTTGCACAAGGTGGGACACATGAACTAGGCTAATAAGATAGAAATAATTAAATTAATGTCTAAATGGGTAAAAATATGGGTTGATTATTCTAACACAACCATGTGATTACAACTACACTTGAGAACAAGTAACAAATTTAATTTTTTTGTGGCACTTCACTTGTGGTCTATTGTTGTTCACCAAACACAAGTTAAGTATCTCTGCTAGTATACAATTTGATTTTCCTAATGCATAATTTTTTTGAATGGTCTCACTTTATTTTTCAATCTAGATTTAATTTATATTAACTAGTAATTTCCCCAAAAGGTCCAATAAAACACCGAAATGGGAAAAATATGTGAAGAAAAGAGTAGATATAATGAAGTAGAAAAGAGAGTAGTATTTATTTTTTATAATTATTATTGGTATAGGTTGGGATCCAACCCCATGATGATATTCCACCCAATGTCATGCAACATGATGAAGAATTGTTTATGCTTGGGACTAAGGGAACATTTTTTGTTGTATCATGGACTCTTAGTTATGTAATCGTAGTGGTTTTTGGGATAGTTAAGCATATGGGTACTTTGGTAGATGAGCCACCCAATTTTTAGTTGACATTGACATAATACAAGTCAATAAAATGTCTTGTGACTTGTGGAGGGGACATTTACAACAACAACATGATACCTTCCTTGACGTTTTTCCTCTTCTACAACACATTTATGAGTTCTTTCCATGCAAATTTACATGTACTCATAGTGACATCTCATATCAATGCGTATTATTACCTTCAACAATTTGTTTCCATGCTTTCCATCAACAAACCCTTCTCACCATTTCATTAAACCATTTTCGACCTCATCAGATCATTCAAATATGTTTTATCAATTATACATATCTAGTAATTTTTCCATTAGCTCATTTAGTAAGGTAGGGTAGGCTCAAACAACATCACTAAAGCTATAGTTTCAGGCTAGTTTGGACATCTAGCGAAAGTTATGAGATGAGTCAAGAAGGTAATAATCCTAAGATTGAAACTTAAATCTAATGTAAGTATCTCATATTTCATTAGGTTTTGTTTTTCAACATGAGAAACTATGGCATGAACACTTTTATCAATCCCTTGTCAATAAATAAATACACAAAAGCATTGAAAATGTCACTTTGAAAGTAATGAAGGTCAATCTACCTACAAATGGAATCAAACAATTGAAACCATTAAGTAAAGCTTTGTTAAATGTTGGGTTTTAAATCTAAATTCTAATTTAAACTAAGTTGAATCCCTACCAACATAGGATCCAATTTTAAAACTATGCTTTAAGATCAGATCATATATGAACATCATTCATTAATAGTTTTAAGAGCATCGAATATTTTAAATCCTAATAGGAATTATATGTGCAAAAATACAAGGAACCAAAAATATATATATATGGTAATAATCATATTGTTTACTAAAAGAATTGAAAAATGTTTATTGAGTATTTACAATGTAATTACATATTTCTTTTGATTTCATTGTAACTATACCTTAGGTTATGTTGTAGAAGTACTCAATTGTAGCTAGTTTAATTTATCCAATCAATGATTTAAGGATGTTAAGGAATTTAGGAATTCAATGTTAAGCCAAGGCTGTCTTCCTTTTCCATTCTTCCAAGTAACTGTAAGATGGAGCTTAGCTCTATGGTTAGGTCAATCCCTCTTCTTCTACTTACGCAGTAACAAGACAATATGATATAAAAACATCACAGTAGATGGAGTCTATGGAAGGGACCTTCCTCATTCAAAAGAGCAAGTATATAAATATATTAAATACTTGTAAAAAGGAAAATATTTATAATATGGTGGTATATATATTGTGTTAATGTTCGAAAACTTACTGGTATATGAAAACCATCATTCTTTTGCTTCATCTCTTCTCAAGAGGGATGGAGGCTACACATCCCAAGGTTTGTCTTCCAAAAGATAGAGACCGCACCTCTTGTGTAGTACTTCCCACAAATATGGAGGTCACGCCTAGCAAGAATTTTATTCTTCTCTTTTGAATAGGAGATTGAGGCACGTGAAAAGAGTCAGCTTACACTAGCAGAAGCCATCAAGAGCTCCATTGTAGAGTTCCCACCAGAATAAGGCCAAGAAGATGAGGATTTAGCTACCAAGGTTGGCTGTTTGTCATGGATTGTGGTGGAACTCAAGAAACAAGTCGAGGAACTAAAGGTATAGAAAATACCAAGCACACCTCCTAAGGTTCTTGAAGAACGTAGGAATACAAAAATCTGAGGCTATTGGGAGGATAAAGCAATGAGAACAGCTCTGCACTGAGGCAGTTGAAGTTGTCTCTACAACATGGGTATTTCTTCTTGAAGATGAAGTAGTGGAAAAGATCAAAGAAGAAGGGTGGAAGACCGACCTAAAAATTACAACAGTCAAATAAGACATGAAGAATCTTCTTCTTAAGGAGAACGTTGCAAAAGTAACTGAGCTGAAGAAGCTCTAGCATGAAGTCCAAGCTCTCCACGACCAAGATAAGAGTAGAAATGATGAAGTGAAAGAACATTAATCGGAAGCAGAATGAGTTACAGGGCTTATTCATCCTGTATAGTAGAAGCTCCACCATATCACTCAATAATTGGAAGCAGGACCGTTGGAACATATTAGTTCCAACCACATGGAACAATTGGCCAAGAAAGATGAAGAATTTAGTGCAGATGTTTTCTGGGTGCAACATATTTTTCAGGAATTTGAGTACAAGATTGGTATTGTGGTGCAGCCCATGCCAGAGGCATGATTTTGTAGAAACTTGAATTTTGCAGAGACATCAATTTTTGCTTAGTGTCTCTGGATGAGCCACATGTGAGTGTTGGGGTCTTGTTGGGATAGGAAAAGTGCACAAGGAAGATCCTAAAGCACGAGCGCAAGAGGGAAAACAGGCACATAATGGGGAAAAGTAGTTAAAGGAAGAAGCATAAGCGCAGAGCAGAGGAATCCATGACAAGGATCGTTTCAACAAGGAAAGGAAGATCCAAGTCAGTGTAAAAGGTAGGTAGAAGAATTAATGCTGATTAGGTTCAAGTCAAGGAATACTTCAAAAGGACGAGCTGGCAAAATACTAAAGGACAGTTTTGCAGTTATTTATGTCCTATACAGAAAGGATGAAAGACATTTCTGGGGCTATTTATGGCTATGGTTAATGTAATGTAGGAATTTTGTGACCAATATGACCTGGAATTAATGTAATAGAATATATATTGTAGTTGATTAAATTTTGTAATAACTGAGTTGTACTCAGTCGACCCTGTGTGGTCTTGTAAACCCTATAATAGGAGGAACCTGCTCTGTATAAGGGTTAACTTGAAGGGAAAGTTGGAAAGAGTAGGAGTATGATAGTAGTAGGATGTTGAGACATGGATCTGTAGCTGAGTGTGTGGAACCTTTTGTAGGATTTAATTTGCAGTTAAGTGTGCAAACCATTTTATAGGAGTTAATTTGCAGCTGAGTGCGTAAACAGTAAAGTAGAAGAGTCAATCTAAGATGTGTGTAGGCCAGTAGGAGTAGGTAGAGGAAATAAACCATATAGAATGAGAGCAAGAAGAGTTGATCCAAAAGACATATCTTAAGAATATTTTGTGCGTTGTAGACTACAAGGTGCTACCTATATTTCTCATGCCAGATGAAGATCACCTTGGTGGTTTTTCTGAGATGGGTTTCCACATTATTATCTGTGTTGATGAATGTGAATGGTTGAATGTTTAACAGTCAATGATGAATGTTTCATTGTCTTCCATTATTTACAGTTATTGTGTGAAAGAATGTTGCAATATTGATGAATGCAGTAAATGAATGAATGACTAAGGCAGTATCGATCACTATCTATTACTCATGTTAAACTACTATTAAGTTATAATATTGTTCTGATGTTTTCATTTCATTCAAGGAATCCATTGTGTCGCATAGTTGCACCATTTTTTAAGTTCGTAAGGATAAAGTAGTGCCGCATGATGGATGTGTCACACTGTTGCGCCACTGTTGAGTAGTGGAAGACTCCATCCCTGCATCACTGTCGAGCGCCTTGGTCACACACCAAGGGACTATGCTCCCTCCCCAACTATGAAAACATGGTTATGGAAGTTACACATTAAGATATCTTGGGTGAGACTGCACCTACCTTATGGGTGTTGCCATCTAAGCTTGCTCTTTCGGGCCGATGTCTTTGGGTGTTTTGTTGTTGAACCTGGGTCACGTAAGTAAAGAAAAGAGTCCAACAAATATTCCATCTCTTTGGGGATGCTCCCCCTGAACTCATGCCTTTTTTATGGAACTCAACAATATTCCACTTTTCTTTTCTATCTTCTTATTCTTTTTTTCCTTATTGTCATCCTTAGATATTTCCTGTGTGGTTTCAATCCTCTTTATCTTTACTTTATCTAGCATTATTTGTTAATTGGTATTTATGTAATCTTCACAACTTGTAAGTTTGAATATTCTTCTATGATTTTACATCTTAAGAAATAAAATTGGAGATAGTATCCTTGGTCACACTTTTTTCTGAAATTGAGGAGATTATGCTTCAAATGTTCAACCAACAATCATATTTGTTGCTTTTAATTTTTAAATTCCAAGGATTACTACTCCTCTTCCAAGTGTCCTGACAGATGAGTCATTTCCAAATGCAATGATTCCACTTATTCCTTTCCTTAAACTGATGAATTTGTTCTGATCCCTGTTCACGTGTGTTGAATGTATGTTATCTATGTACCACTCATCTTCTTTATCTTCAACAAGAAAAGCTAGTCCACAATCTGTGTTTCTCAATAATTCTTTTTTTTTACCATATTGTAACTAATTCATCTTTCCTTATGATAGGAGCATCTTCTTTCACTTTTTCACAATCACGTGCCTTGTGAACAATATTATTCCATTTGTATCTTACATTGTTCTAATCCATCAATGGGTCAAATGTATTGTAATTTATGTTAACAATCCCATGAAAAATTTTAGATATACTTTTGTCCTTTGGATATCCATAATCATTTTTGTTTCTCATATAGTTATTTATTGCGTATACTTTACAATGAATTCATTTGTGTCCAAATTTTCGATAAGCATAACAATGACCAATAAAAAAAAAATCATAAATGTTAGAAAAGGAGCTTCTTGGTGTCTCAACTTTCTTGAAACCAGATTTTATGTTCTATCTATAAGTGTCAAGTTCTTGTTGTTCTTCAACTCATTGTTGTTTTTCGTTTTCACTTCTTATAGAATTTACATTGTTTCCTTCATCTTCCATTGTTGGATTTTTTTTGCATAACCAAGTCCCGTTTTATCAACATGCAATCTCTGTTTCCTGAGAATTTCATCCAACATTTTAGTACTCTTCCAAATCTTATGCTACCACTCACCTTTGCGAATGCTAATATTAGCTCCTTTCTTATGTGATTCAATTCAGATTTTAGTTCATTATAATATTCTGTATTCCTTTTTAGCTTGTGGTCCATAATTTTTCCAGTATTCTTGGCTTCATCTAAGTACTCCTTCAGATGAGCAATTTTTAGTTGTTTCTCTTCAATATCATGATATTTTACTTCACAATGTTTCACTTTTCTTTTTATCATTTTTTTAGCATCATTATATCTTCCACAACATGATTTAGTTTTTCTTCGATATTTGCCTCATCTTCAGTTTATGTGTCATCCTCAATTCCCCCAAAAGACTTAAGTTTGTCATTAATGGATTTTTATTCAGAGTCACTTCCATCTATTTCAGAATTTTTATGGTGATGATTTTGGGTTTCTTGAGGCTCTATGAAGAGAACTTCCCTTGCATCCATTTCTTATCCATCACTTTCATCTGAGGAACTGTTGTTCCTTTTTGGATTAAATACTATTTTTCTTGTAGAAACATTCCTTTTCTTCAAAAGGGCATTTCTTGGCATAATGTCATATTCTCCTACAATTGAAAATTTTAAATGGTAACATACCTTTGTATTTGTTGGTTCCTTTATTGAGCTTTCTTACAAAATTTGTTTCTTCTTCATCTCATTCATCATCTGGTCTTTCTTCTACCCCATGTCCTCTGTTCCTTGTCTTATTAAAGGCTTTAAATTTTGCCTCTCTTCTTGTTGGATGTTCATTCTCTGTAGTTGTTTTCATCTCATATGCTATGAGGGTCCCATGTAGTTCATCCATTGTCAATTTTTTCAAACTCCTGGATTATTCTATGGAATATACCTTGGAATCATATCCCAAAATAAGTGATCTTATCACTTTCTCTATGACCACATATTCTTCGACTTATTCTCCTAATCCTCAGATGGATTTGACAACTTCATCTACTATGAGTAAATAGGTTGCAATGTTTTCACTTTCTTTCATTTTCAGAATCTTAGACTTTGTTCTATATTGTTAGAGCTTAACTTGCTTGAATTTCTCATATCCTTAATAAAGATTGTGAGGTTTTTCTAGACTTATTTGGTTTAGTTGAAACTTATCACTTTGGTTTGAATGGTTTGTGACACTCCATTCATGATAGTGTGCATAAGTTTATAATTATAAATACATAGTTTATTCTCCTCAAGATCAATTTGAGGAAGTTTTTCTCAAGTTTTGTAGCCTTTAATAACAGAGAGGAAAACATATGACCCCATATCCAACAAGTAGTTTTGCATTCTATTTCTCCATAATACATAATTATTTCCATCAAATATGAGAATACCATTTGCAATTGAGGAGAATCCTTATGGTCGATCCTTATTTGTTCATGAAATTCTTTCAAGTGGTTAAATTGTCTTGAAGGTAACCCGCTCTAATACCAATAATTGGAAATATCACCAATACTGATATGGGGGGGTCAATAAGTATTGGGTACTTTTTACTATTTCAAACTTTAAGCACATCATGTAATAATAACCATTAATGATGTCATTCATAAACACATAAAATCATACATAATGCACAAGAGATAATACTTTTCTTATAATATAACAAATATCATGAGATTACATTCATAGGAAGTGTCAAACTTTGATTTATGATCACCAACTCAAAGGAGGCTACAACCTCCTAGTTTTACTAGCTCCAACTAGAAGGAAGCACCCACTTCCTAGATTCTCTAGCACTCACTAAAAGGAGGATAAAACCATGTGATATAACAGGGTCCAACTTTCCCTAGAACCACCCTTCCACACTTATATGATTAAGAGTATAATTATGTCACTGCCACCATATTCAACAAACCCTAGAAACAATCATCCATAAACTTCATCTTCCTTGGTTCCTTCAATCCTTAAACATCATCTTCAAACCGTAGGTCATTCCAAGAGAGGAACCATATACCATGCATGTGAACCCTAATTCATGCATCAATATCACAAGATAAACCCTATTCCGTGCATTTGTCAAGATCACAAGATAAACCCTAGTCCATGAGATGCAAATTCACCCAGTATAAATAAAACTTCATTTCTCCTCAGCTTTGGGGATTTATGAATCGTGCCACCTATCACCAGAAAGCTAGTCTCAGAATAGGATATATGATTATGGAACTTGTTCTTTCAATTGGGATACCTTTATGGGGTAAAGGTCCCCTTTTTTCTTTAGTATCATTCTCATGAGACTCCCCATGGCTTTGTTTTCATGACCACTGTAAGAATATAATTATTGCATGTTGTATAATGTGATTTTTATATATAATTCATGATGATATGCATACATAGTCTCTTAGCGTATATAGTACATAATAGTGAAAAGTTATGTCTCTTCTCATGTCGTTGTTGCATTTATCATATATAATATTAATTAATTAATTACTTAATCTAGCTTATTATTTTATTTACATATTATTCTATTTGGTAATAAGTTACAAGTCATCTTGCTTTGAAAATATTCATCCACGGATTTTCTATGAGTGTGCTCTAATTACTGGAATTTTTGCCATGAATAATGGTGCCACGGTTTAGGATTTCTATTCAAATCTTTTCATGCATATGATTATGTAGATAAACGAATACCAACTATATGGAGTATTCTTCTGAGCTTCAAAACTGATGATGTTCTTTTGATCTTCTAATTTGATGTAGATTTCTAATATTTCTACATGCTTTGATATGATTTTCTTATTTGTAGTGGAAACTACTAATAATGTACTTAATTCTTTGTCTGACGAGTTTGGATTTAGTTGTTACCAGGGAACCTTTTGATGTTGATATTCTAGAACATCTTGAGTTACGACCACTGGTAGAATGTTCATCTCTTCATTTTTCACGACATCTTCTGCATTTCATTCTTCCATGTTATCCTGATTAAGGTCATCATGGATGCTTTTATTTTCATCATTGCATTCTTCTACAACTTAATAATGACTTCATTTTTAACCGTATTTTGTGTTTTATTATTACAATCTATGTCATCATCATTTTCATTACAATTGGTTTTGACATTATGATTGTTAATATCATGTTAATATTTCGTATCTTTGTCTTCTACCTCTTTGGTTTCATCATCCTTGTTATCGTCTTATTTAACAAGTCCTTTTTCTAGAGTTATACTAGACAATTTTATAGATTTTTTAGTTGGCTTATTAATATGCCTTACTTCCCTACCTTGGAAGAAGCCACAACGAAATTCTGGTAGACATACATATTTTTTATTAAGTATTGTATTTTGAGGTTTGTATTTGAGGTGTATTTTCTTATCGCTCCTGGACTCTGGTGGCTTGAATATTCTGTGAGGAGGAATATAAGGAGGCATTCATTGTGGCTTCCCTTCCATTTTGGTTGAAGTAGCAACTTCGGATTCTTCCCTACTCGAATATTTAGGAGTTTTCATCATACCTTGTTCCTCCTTACTTAGGAACTTATGAGTCACAGTTGCTTCTTTTCTTGTGTGTGCAAATATAGTTTCCATCTTTTCCTCACTTGAAACTTTGGATACCGTAACTTCCTCTGCTATCGTAGATGCCATAGCAATTTCCTACTTTACCTCACTTGAGAAGTGAGATGTCATAGTTGCTTCTTCTTCGTAGGATTCTTCGTCATTTTCTCTCAAAACTGGCTTGGTTTGAGCAATAAATTATTTGGGGTTAGATATTGCTACAATTTCTTCATTGATTCCATATTCTTTTGTCGTGGGTGCAAAATCAGTTTCTAGCTCTTCCTTATTTGTAATTTATGGGGGTGTAACTGCTTATGCTATCGTAGGTTCCATAGCAGTTTCCTACTTTCCCTCGCTTAAGAAGTGAGATGTCATAGTCACTTCTTCTTCATAGGATTCTTCATCGTTTTTCCTCAACATTGGCTCGGTTTGAGCAATTACTTATTCGAGGTCTAATCTTGCTACAAGTCCTTCCTTTCCCTTTTTTCCTGGCTATTTCTTCTTTTATTTCCAATACGATCATTTTCAATTTTGTGTATGTTTCCTTTTCCCTAAGGCATCTCTTTTCGATTTCTTCGAGTTTAGATTCAATAATCCTTCTCATATTTTGGCCATACATGATTTCATTGAATGTTGGAAACATATTGATCCAGTTTGTGAAAATCTTCAAGAAAATTTTGATTTTTTTTCCTTTTTTGGTTTTGGTTTTGGAATAATAATTATTATTATTATTAGTTAATTAATAATTATTGTTAATAACTATATATATAATTTTCTATATATAGTTTTTTATTTATATAATAATAATAATTATTATTATAATTATAATTATTATTTTTAAGTGATAATAATACAAATAATATATATATATATATATATATATATATATATATATATACTTTGTTATTATTTTCTTCTTTAACTTTATTTCTCCTTGCTCTTTACTTTTCTAAATCACATATTGTTTTCTTTAAAACCATATGTTGCTTGACAATTTATCTTCTTCTTTTTTTTGTTCCTTCTTTTTTTTCTTTCCACTGGAAAAAATTATTTGACCACAGATCACAATAAAACCCCTCTAATACCACTTGCAAGAATATAATTCTTACATGTTGTATAATGTAATTTATATATATAATTCGTGATGATATGAATGCATTGTCTCTCGGCATATATAGTATATAATAGTGAAGAGTTACGTCTCTTCTCATGTCATTACATTTAGCATATATAATATTAATTAATTAATTACTTAATCTAATTTATTATTTGATTTACATATTATTCTATTTGGTATGTTACAACCACTTCATGTCTTCATCAAGTGGCTTCTTTACATTCCACACCATCATGGTTATGTGGACAAATCATCATCACTTTAGGGGATTCTTCACTTTCTCCATTAGTGTACAACTCAAAGTGGGCATGTGGAAACACCCACATGTTATCACATCCTGTGAAGGTTATGGTTAACAATTATTCCATAAGGGGACTACATTGGAGTTACATACACGTGTTCTTGGATTTTGAAATCAATGGTGACTTTATTAAACAGTATCCCCCTTTTTCAGTGATGAAAACCATCATACTCCCCATGTCATCATGCTCCTGATATTTCTCTCCCATTTGAAATCAATACTTTGATTTTTTTTCCTGATCCTACTGAATCTCCCCCTATTAATATTCCTTCTCTTTGGGGGTAATCCCCTGAACACATGATTATTTTATGGCACTCAACAATATTTCACCTTTCTTTTTTTTATCTTCTTATTATGTTTTTCCTTGTTGTCATCCTTAGATATTTCCTGCATGGTTTCAATCCTCTTTCTCTTTATTTAATCTAGCATGTATATGTTATTGGTCTTCTTGTAGATGTCGCAACTAGTCTTTTTGAATATTATTCTATGATTTTAAATATTTAGGAATAAAATGTGAGATTGTATCCAAGATCACACATTTTTTTGACATTGAGGAGATTATGCTTGAAATATTCAACCGAAAAAACATTTGTTTCTTATACATTTTCACTTCCAAGACTCACTACACCTCTTCCAAGTATCTTGACAGAGGAATCATTTCCAAATAAAATGATGACACTTCTTTCTTTCCTTAAACTAATGAATTTGTTTTGATCCTTGATAATGTGTGTTGAGCATCCACTCTCTATGTAACACTCATCTTATTTATCTTCAACAAACAAAGCTAGCCCACAATCTTCCTTGCTTAAATTATTTTTATTTTCCCCTATTGTAGTTGATTCCTCTTTCCTTATGATAGGAGCATCTTCTTTCACATTTATTAAATCATGTTCCTTGTGATCAACATTATTGCATTTGTAGTATACAATGTTTTGATCCATCGGTGGGTCAAATGGATTGTAATTTACGTTAACAATCCAATGAACATTTCCATATATACCTTTGTCCTCCTGATATCCATAATCATTTATGTTTCTCATATAGTTATTTCTTGCATAGAATTTAAAGTGAATTGCTTTGTGTCCAATTTATGGAAATCATAACAATGACCAAGAAAAATATTTCATATTTGTTAGAAAAGGACCTTCTTGGTGTCTTGACTTTCCTGGAATAATATCTTATGTTCCAACTAGAATTTCATTGTTCCTGTTGTTCTTCAACTCCTTGTTGTTTGTTGTTTTCAATTCTTAGAGAATTGGCATTATTTCCTTCATCTTCCCTTTAAGATTATGTGTTTGTATGACCAAGTCTTGCATTATCAACATGTAATCTTTGTTTTCTAAGAGTTTAATCCAACTATTTAGTACTTCTTTCAAATCTTATGCTATCATTCACCTTTGCGACTATCAACATTAGGTCCTTTCTTATGTGATACAATTCAAATCTTAGTTCATCATAATATTCTGTATTCCTTTTAATATTTTGGTTCATGAGTTCTTCAGTCTTCTTGGCTTAATATAAATGCTCCTTCAAATTACAAATTGTCAGTTATTTGCCTTCAAGCTCATGATCATTTTCTTTAGATTTTTTCAATTTTCTTTTGAGCTCTTTAGTTTTGTTAATCAACATCATTATTCTTCCACAGCATTATTTAGTTTTTCTCCAATATTATCCTCATCTTATGTTTATGTGTCATCTTCAATTCCCCAAAAAGACTTAAGTTTTCCATTATTGCGTTTTTCTTCAGAGTCACTTCCATCTATTTCATAAATTTTATGGTCACCATTATAGGTTTCTTGAGCTATGAAGATAAATTCCTTTGGATCAATTTCTTCTCCATCACATTCATCTGAGGAATTGTTGTCCTCTTTGGAGTAAAGATTCATTTTCTTATATGGGCTTTTCTTTTCTTCAAAAGGACATTTCTTAGAATAATGTCCTATTCTATCACAATTGAAACATTAAAATGGTAACTTAACTCTATATTTGTTGGTTTCTTTATTGATATTTCTTTAAAAAGTTGTTTCTTATTCATTTAATTCATTGTCTGATCTTTCTTTTACCCTATGACCTTTGTTCATTTTCTTATTCCAGGATTTACAAATTGTTTCACTTCTTATTGGTTGTTCCTGCTCTGCATTTGTTCGCATCTCATATGCTATGAGGGTCCCATATAGTTATTTTATGGCATATACCTTGGCATCATCTCTCAAGAGAAGTGATCTCACCACTTTCTGCACAACCACATATTCTTCAACCGTTTCTCTTAATCCTTTGATGAAGTTGACAACTTCATCTACTACTAGTAAATAGGTTACAATACTTTCTCTTTATTTCATTTTCATATTCTCAAACTTTGTTCTATGTAGTTGGAGATTGACCTGCTTGAATTTCTCATCTCCTTCATAAAGATTCTAAAGCATGTTCCAGACTACTTTCATTATGTTGCAACCCATCACTTTGGTTTGAATGGTTTGTGACACTCCATTCATGATAGTGTGCATAGATGTATTATTAAAAATACATAATTTCTTCTCCTTAAGGTCAGTTGGAGGAGTTTTTGGATTTTTGTAGCCATTAACAACATTAACAACATAGAACCAAACATCCACCCCTAAAGCCAATAAGTATTTTTTCATTCTATTTCTCTATAATGAATAATTATTTCCATCAAATATCAGAATACAATTTGCAATTGAATAGAATCCTTTTGGTCAATCCATATATGTTCGTTGTCTTCCTTCAAGTAGTTAAATTTCCTTAAAGATAAATATCGGTGATACCAATTATTGGAAATATCACCAATACTGGAAGGGGGGGGTGAATTAGTATTGAGAAATTTTTACCATTTCAAAATTTAAACACATCATCTAACAATAACCATTAACAATGTCATTCATCAACACATAAAATCATACACAGTGCACAAGAGATAATCATTTTCTTATAATATAACAAGATTACAATGTTACATTCATAGGAATCATCAACTTCCAATTTATGAGCACCAACTCAAAGGAGGCTACAACCTCCTAGATTCTCTAACACCCACTAGAAGGAAGCTATAACCCCCTAAGTGATAGAATATTGTAAAAATTTCAAATAATATCATATAACACAATATAAACTATGGAAAACATTACTAGTCTATCCTTCTATCTACCAAGCAACATAAAACATGAAATAAAGTTGGAGAAAAGAGAACAATAAGAGAACACTGATATACGTGGTTCACCCAATATGGGATACGTCCATGGGAAGGGTTGCGTCTTCCATTATATTGAAAATATCCCTTCAATATTACACGGTATCCTTACATATGAATCACATCAAGCTCCATCACCCAATCATTCCAAAATCATGTGTGTACAAATGAAATATGCAACATGTGATATGTGATGAATTACAATACCCAAAAGGGTCTATTTCACCTCTCTTATATACCAAGAAGTTTGAATTACAATATATCCCATAACACATGTGGAATAAATGAATTTCCACCTCTTCATATGGAGAATGGTTACGGAGGATATAATTACAATGATGCATCTGGGATAACTCTATTTTATAATATTGGAGTTATTGTATGCCTTTAAATGATATTTAACCAATATATCACATAATTCATCATTACATATTCTAACACTCCCCCTTAATGCTGACTGGGAGAAAGAATACAAATGGGAGGAAGATCACAACAAACCAACATCCCCCTTGATGACAACTTCCAGAATCCTCCATAAGATGCAAATAAAAACACAATTTACCTCATGGAATTGATGAAGACAACATCTGATTCTAATGAAACTACATCCAAACCAAGTTTTCTGATGAAGGTTTGCACAAAACAACAATGTATGGCCAATACAACAAAACGTGTGGCTTCAAACTCATCACAACTTGTAACTCAAGTGATAGTTGAAAGAACTCTGCAATAGAATGCATGACAAATACAAGAACCCTAGATCCATACATCAAAACAATATTCAGAGAGATCTTACTGAAGATTACATTGCAAATACAAGACATGAATGGTTTATCCATCGAAACATGAGTCAGGTAGACAATCTTCACAACCCAACTAAAAGAGGCATGAACATAAGAAGATGGATGTCCATCATACAAAATTACTGGAATATGATGATATCATATGATAAAATTACAATGAGTATACATATAATTAATATTTAAATGAGTATGCAGATAATTAAATAATGCACGATAGAACACAAATCCACATAACACACATTTAAGACAGACCCACAATGTTTACATGGAAAACCAAAAACTAGGAAAAACCACCATAATATATCTATTATCTACCTTGACCTAAACCGTCCAAGATGGTCCAAGTGAGCTAGACACCACTCACCTCCAAGCCACTTTACAATGGATCCTGGTCAAGCCTTATAAAGACTTCCTTACATGCAATACTATGGGATAATACCATAGGCTACCAAATACCATGTAACACCAAATACCAAAGAAAAGTACCATTGGCCACCAAATACCATGGGCCCAGAAACACGTGCTTTGACCTAAACCAAGATTATATCAATGAATCTTTTACCAAGTGAAGGTTATCCTAACAAATAGATTAACTCCCTCATCAAGTGAAAAGATCTAAACATCATTCCTCTTTCATTCGCTCAAGCGAACCATCATGGCAAGTTTTGTGTAGAGTTTTATTACCATGATATTTATGGAAAACTACATCACAAATAATGTGAAAGAGTGACAATATGCTTAATTGCTTTCCTTTGAAACTCAAACCGGGTGTTGGAGGTGGATTTCCATCGCATGGCATTGGTCCTAGTTGTAGTATGCATTCAGGTCCTCTTTAAATGGACAGTCTTATTGTTGTGGTATCATTGTCTATTTCTTGGTTGTTACATTTTCACTATAACAATAATAATAACCAACTCAAGAAATACGGTCAAGAGAGAGAAATAGACCAATGAACAATGGTAAGTGCAACTTTCACATCAACATTTTTATATCTCTATCTATGAAATAAATTTATAATGCAACAATTTGGAAAGGACTATGATATGTAATAACATTTTTTTTTTGTTGATATGATCGACATAGATCCATCTATCGAGATCTGGGTTTAACATGGATCTATGCTAGTTTTTATTTTCTTAATTACTTTTTATTTGGTTTCTATTTTTTATTTTATGAGTTGGCATAATTTTTTTAATTACTTTTTATTTTTTATGACATTTATGTGGCATCTCTCCATATATAGTGCAATTAAAGAAGATCACGAGTTTATAATTATAGTGTTCCCACATATATTTTTATAAATTCTTGTTATTACATCGATAGGCGTTTAGATATTATCTATTATTTTGGACTTCCTTGAGCAAATAAAAAAGATAAATTTGAGTGTAACAAGTGTACAACCGGGATTCATTTCATGGTCGTCGTAGTTTCTTATGCTTAAATGCATCTTGATTAAGATTTAAATGAGCTTGAGATAAGCGGATATCAATTTTTGTTTTTTGTTTTTTGTTTTTTTCATATCTATTTTTGTTTGTTTGTTTATTAAATATTATTCAATTTTATGTTTATAATAATTAGTTTAATGTGTATGTTATACTATGAATGGATAACTATAATGATTTAGTAACTTGTTTAATGTTTAGTCTTTGTTTAACAACCAATCATCTCCACAAAACTAGGTGGATAGCTATGCTTATCGACATTCACATGCTACTTTACTTGGTGGTTGTTCTAGTATTTACATCGATAGGTTTTAGAATAACACCTATTGATGTAAACATGTCCACTTTTGATATGGGATGGAAGTTGATCTCCATGGATCTTAGATTGCAAGAGGATGAGAAAAGTGTACTGTACATATTGATTTTATGGTCGTGGTTATTATAAATAAACATTTATTAAAAAAAAATTGATATTTGATGCATGGATAACAGGTTGTTTGTGGCATACAACTTGTTTAACTAGAAGAAAGTGGGTGATAACAACTAGCTATGACATAGATTTCACGTCCCCGACCCTCCGACCAACGAAGAGGACACTACCAAACCCTTATCTATCCCACGGGGGCTTCACTTGTTGACCAATATCCTATCATGTTAGTTCATATTGTGGGTTTTAAAATTATCAAAAATTGAACCAATATATTGCAGGTATTGGGGGGATGAGGGGTTTAAGGTGGGGGTGGGTAGGGTGGTTTATAAGGATTGGGGTATAAAAAGGGGTGGGGAGGAGGTTTTAAGTATTGGGAGGGGGTTTCAACAAAAAGAGTTTGGTCAATATCTCTGGAAATTAAGGGTATTCTTTAATATTTCATGATCACACGTGCTATGTGAGAGATTCACTAAGTGAAGTCCCTGTGATCTATCCGAGAAACTGGCCCCATGAACATACACACATAAAAACTGAAATGTTTTAAATAAAACATGCATACAGTGTTACCATACAGTGGAAGCGAAACCATACATTCAAGCATTTAGAATGTTCATTGTTTTCATTAAACAACAAAATACAATTTGCAGAGATTAGATAGTCAATAATACTAATCTTATGAAGAATTTGTCCCATAACTAGCTACATCGTTGCAACGTTCCACCCAACCATAAGCCAGTGTGCTCCTTAATCTCTTAGTAACATTTCCACCCTCGAGTTGGGCATGATTCCCCAAGGAATAAGGAACTAAGCAGGCTCACACATAGCCAAAGATACACAAATCAGCCAAGCCAACACGGTTGGGTTTATCAGGCCATCAGGGAGCTGGGAAAAGCTGAATGCTAAGCTGGTGGGATTACTAAAGAGCTAAGGACACCTACACTAGAACTATCCTGACTTCTAGGACACCCACACAAACCCAACACAAGGAATTAGTCCCTTCTCTGCTATATAGTCCCTCAGGCCCTGACTTCCCTTCCAGTGATATTTAGTGGTTGTGGAGAAGAAAGCCAGCCCTCTAGCTCTGTCTATGTGGCTCCCAAACACACCAGGATTATCAAGCATACCAAGCCTTCATTCCCACTCCAACACAGTCCAAAGACCAACCATTGCATACACACAGCAAAACAAGCAATTCACGGCTCTAGGGAAGAAAATCAAACACCACAGAACAACCGAGGTGACAATTTGGGTAATACACAGCTCTGACCGGGAAATTTGATTCCTGAGTCGTTATTAGCCCTATCATGGCCAAAACGACTCAATAAGAACCCACAGCAACCCAAAAATGTAAATGAACCCACAACAAACCAAAATCATGGGGAAACCAACGACAATCGATTTCTCAGCTGCGTGAAAAAGGAAAAACCACCCACGTGGAGGTGAATTCACACGGTCATACCCACAGCAAAGATAAATACACAGAGCAAAATCCCCAACTGCAAAAGTCACACACACAGCAAAACCGTGCATGTGAGGCCGCTCTACCAGCTCTCTGTGTGAGTAAAATTCCAAAACCTATGCATGAGGAGAAGAAACGATTGTCTCTGTGTGAGGATGGGCAAGAATGGAAGAATGCCCACATGAGGGTAAAAGAGTCTGCTAGTGGAGTATGCGTGTGGCAAGGACTAACAGTCTTGCCACACACCACTGGTCAACAATAATTACCCAACTAACAACAGAGATTTTTAATTTGGTAGTTGACTGATTGAGACAAGGGAAAGGTGAGTAAGACAAAAAGGGTGGGCGACAACTAAATGGGTTTAACAGCTGACACTTGGATTTTCCCCATTGGCCCAAAGTTTAATAATTCCCCCTCCTTATTCTTAGGAAAATCATGCCCTTTTCATCATGGTTGCATTGACATAGCTGGTTGGGGTTTATTTTAATTAAAATGCATATTTACATGATGCCAAAATTATAATGTGTCGGATATCACGATATACCATCGGCAACGATTTTAATCGTCAGAACATTAAACGCTAAATCGATGGTGGGGATTGTTCCTTTAGCTCCACACCACGATTAATTACAATATATACATCATATACATTTAATGCAAAGAGGGTAAAAACTGGGGTGTTACAATAGACAACCATGGGATTACAACTACACTTGGAGAACAAGTAATAAATTTATTTTTCTCGTGGCACTTAACTGATGGCCTATTGGTGTTCACCAACCACAAGTTAAGTAGTTTTGCTAGTATACAATTTGGTTTTCCTAATGCATAGTTTTTTTGAATGGTTTCACTTTCTTTTTCAATCTAGATTTGATTTATATTAACTATTAATTGCCCCAAAAGGTGCAATAAAACACCGAAATGGAAGAAAATGCGAAGAAAAGTAGATATGATGAAGTGGAAAAGAGAGTACTATTTTTTTAAGAACTATTGCTGGTATAGGTTGGGATCCAACCCCGTCATGATATTCCACCCAATGTCACACAACATGATGAATATTTGTTTATGCTTGGGACTAAGGAAACCTTGTTTTTTGGATCATGGACACATAATTATGTAATCGTAGTGTTTTTTGGGATAGTTAAACATATGGGTACTTTGGTATATGAGCCACCCAATTTTGAGTTGACATTGACATAATACAAGTCAAGAAAATGTCTTGTGACTTCTGGAAGGAAATTTGACAATGACAACATGATGCCTTCATTGACATTTGTCCTCTTCTACAACTCATTTATGAGTTCTTTAAATGCACATTTACATGTACTCACATTGACATCTCATATCAATGTGTATTATTACCTTCAACAAATATTTTCCATGCTCTGCATCAACAAAGCCTTCTCACCATTTCATTAAACCATTTTCAACCTCATCAGAGCATTCAAATCCATTTTATCAGTTAGACATATCTAGTAATTTTTCTAGTAGAACATTTCGTAGGGTAGGGTAGGCTCAAACAACGTCACTAAAGCTATATTTTAAGGCTAGTTGAGACCCTAGCCAAAATGGTAGCTACCATAGTTATATATACGAAAAAATGTGCTACTTTATGAACATAAATAATAGTCATCACATTTATTTGGTGGCTAGGCTACACATCCCAAGGTTTGTCTTCCAAAAGATAGAGACGGCACCTCTTGCACAGTACTTCCCACAAAGATGGAGGTCACGCCTCGCAAAAAGTTTGTTCTTCTCTTTTGAACAAATCTCTGTCGAGTGCTTAGATTAATGAAATATGCATTAACCATGGCAACAATAATCGTACCCATGGTTTCAAAATCAAATGGAACATATTGTTTGCAAGCTCAGACCGCAGTTACCCCACGACCGCTTACCCTAGCCGGTGAGATGCTCCCCGCTCACCTCGTAAGTGAAACTAGATTATGACCACGCGGTGGATTTTTGTTGGCTAAAGTGAAAATATGCATCGCAGTATTTTATTTGCACCAAGGACGATGATCTTAGAACCGTTCCCACAAGCCCACCTTCGAGAAAGAAAGGCCTTCAAGGTAATTAATTAATTTAGATATTCTTAGTATTTATTTAAAAAATTTACTCAACCAATTGTATGAATTGCATTAGCTTATGAACCCAATTAGAAGTCTGAAGGAAAGGTCATTACACTATTTTAAATATAATGTAAAAAAAATTTATTTTATTTTTTAATATTAATATAATTTAAAAAATTTTAAAATGATTTTATTTCTTTGTTATAATATTAATGTAGAAATTATATACTAAAGTTTTTGAAAAAATATTATATAAATATTAAAATGTGAAAAAATAATTGTTAGTGTGAACCAAATAAATGAGTTAGAGGAAAAATAACATATAATTAAGCAAAATCTTATGAAAGCACCAATGGTTTTGTGGTAGAAAAGTACCCTTCCACCGTACATACCCGAGTTCGATTTCGAGCTGGTGCAAAGTTTAATCGACCTTTAATCTCCTTGTTGACTCGAGCTCTAATCTCGCAACGACATTTAGTTTTATTTATGGACAAAAATATAGTTAATGGTGGGTCGTCCATTTGATAAGTTACAAGTTCAAGGAGCAGCAATAAAGAATTGCCTGCAAAACATCATGCAGAGCCATAGTTTTACTGCATTGCCGTGCAGGTCAATTCGATTAGAAGTGATCGCTTCAAAAGATTTAAAAAGGTAAATCCAATGTTTTGAAAATCATGCAGGTCCAATTTGATGAAAAGCGACCACTTCAAAACATTTAGGGTTTGTTATGTAAATTCATGGCTATTATCAATGTTTTGATGATTTAGGGTTTGTTATGTAAAAGCTTTGGCATATTGCTCTAAAGTTGTTTGTTTAAAAAATCCATGCAGGTCAATTCGATGAGAAGTGATCACTTCAAAAGATTTAAAAAGGTAAATCCATGGCTATTATAAATGTTTTGAAAATCATGCAGGTCCAATTTGATGAAAAGCGACCACTTCAAAATGTCTTATTTAGGGTTTGTTATGTAAATTCATGGCTATTATCAATGTTTTGATGATTTAGGGTTTGTTATGTAAATTCATGGCTATGTTCAATGTTTTGAAAATCACGCACGTCCAAAATGTCTTATTTAGGGGTTGTTATGTAAATTCAATGCTATGTTCATTGTTTTAAAAATCATCTAGGTCCAATTTGATGAGAAGGGGCCACTTCAAAATCTCTTAGATGATATAGGGTTTTTTATATCTATGTGCAATTTGAAAAAATATATTTCATATCTAATTTTTAATGATGACAAGTAGCTTACATACTTGATAAGCGTATGTGAACCTACCTGAGTCTAAATGTACAACCTTCCATCTTTTCTTTGTACCATTGTCCACAATTGTTCACAGTGACTTGACATCTTCCCACCTTTTGTTTGTACCATTGTCCACAATTGTTGACAATGACCTGACAGCCTCCCACCTTTTCTTTGTACCATTTTCGATAGTAATGTGATCTCTTAAATTCCATAGAAATGAGACAAGTGTGGTATGGAAATACTTTCTTCCATTCAAGTAATACGGTTCCAAAGGAGGAAGTGCCATAGATCGAGATTTGAACCTAGGTGGGGAGGATAACAAACATTCCTCCAAAGCTCCCAATCTACACTAAATTGACTATATATATCTCTCACTTTACATGTGATTACTAGTCGTTGAAGCATTGATAAACAATGCATTCCCCCCGCAATATGAAGAATGTCGAGCAAAAGTGGTGCACTATATTCAAGGAACCTATCTGTAATACAACCAAATGCAATCTTCATTATAGGAACAAAAAAAATATCAAGTGATGTACCACACCCAAGCCATATATTCACACCAAGGTTGTAAAGGAGGTTGATAGCAATGTATGAGGAGATGGTGGATACAAAAAAAAGAGGTGATTACCATGGTCATGGTTGATAGAAAAATCAAGAAGGCCATGGTCATGGGGATTATACAAGGAAATATTGCTTCATGCACTATAAAGAAGATCATCTTAGCCAGCTATCCCCAAAGGACATGACCAGCATAAAATTTTGTGCTAAATGTGATGTAAAAGATCACTTCCTAAATGATCTCCCACTATCATTCTAGAAAAGATAATGAACAAGAGAAATGTTAATATCCTTCAAAATGTGCCCAGGTATTAAGTATTAAATTCAAAAGATATAAATGTAATTATATTATTGGGAAAGGAAGGAACATGACACATTAATACATATCCTGCAAAATGTGCCCAAGCATTAAGTATTAAATTCAAAAGATCTAAATGTAATTATATTATTGAGAAAGGAAGGAAGATGACACATTAATACATAAACAAACTAGATCAAACTTGGTAGAAAAGGTAAACATGATTACGCAAATCCAGAAAAAGGAAATGTAATTTTAAGGAATAGTTGGGGATATCTTGGAAATTGTGAAAGAAGAAGATTATTAAGAATTTTGAAAAAAAACATGATAGGAAGGAAAATATGTTGTACTCAATGAATTCCTTAACCTTAGAAAAGAAAAGGAACAAATGACCAAATCACTAGAACTATTGAATGTTTTGAATATTGGAAGGCAATTGAAAGAGAAATGAAGAACTTGTGCCCACTGAATCATGGTGAAAGACGTTTGGATGTTTATGAATTTCAAGTCGACTTTGATATTGAAGGGTTCCCTATCCCCCAAGTAGTAGTTGACTTTGTTTAACAAGTAAACATTTTGTTAAATGAAACTTGTGTCAAAATGGGTAGACCTAACCTTGTGAGGTCGAGGAATACTTAAAATTAATAGACAAGATGATTGTTGAACATATTGGGTTTTTGAAAGGGGAAGAAACAACCATTATGGGTATTCCAACTATGGCCGACTTCAAGATCATCAACCTAGTTGAATAAAATATAATGTATTTGGGCCTGGTCGGTCGTCTATAGGTTCAGGGAATGAAGGTGGCAATCTCACTTGAGAAAGATAGAATTAAATTGAAATGAAATGGTTCAAGGGTCATTTTACCTCCCCATTTCCATCCCTAATACTTGAACCTGGTATAGGGATACAAATTTATTATTTCTCTTTGTACCATCCTCGTCCATCATTCTAGGAGTCTAGGCTAGTTATGAATTTCATGTTTCAAAATTTCACCCCATGGGATCACAATAGCTTCTTACAAGTGTTAGGGAGATGGGAAAATATCTGATTGGGTAAATAATGATTTTTGTAAATAGTCGCTCGACACCACATTGAGAATTTCAGTTAGTCTAGGCTCGAATCGTGAGTCATTACATCTTCGTAAACTTCATATTATCCCTTCTAATGGCCAGGCTAAGGAAATGAAGTGGGTAGAGCATCCCATGGCATTGTTATGCCCAACCCTATCGTACAGTTTTACTTATTTATCTAGATTGAAATGACATTCGTGGGATGCACTTCCCAAGCTATCTTGTCTTTCATTGTGTTCTTTGGCCAGTCTTCAGTAATCAAAGTTTAATTATCTGGTAACCTCCATATAGAACAAAGATATATTTGAAGTTCATGATGTGCTACCTGGAAAAAAAGGAGTTTTGAATTTATAACTCATTTCAAGCCTCCCATGGGAAACATAAACTAAGAAATGAATGTCCAAGTGCATAAGTATAAAACACAATGTAATGAAAACTATATTTGCACACACCTCATGTACAAACAAGCACATTCATAACATGAAGTAAATATAACCATTGCACATTCATAACATGAAGTAAATATAATCATTGCACATTCATATACAACAAATAATACGTATCTTTTAATTGAAGAAGATCCAAAAAATTGGTTGTGTAAGAGAAATTCCCCCCCAACCATATGTATCAGTTGCAGATACCACCCCCAAGATGGCATATGAGGCCATCAGGGCGAAGGAAACACTTGTATAATTATCTCTTAGGACAAAACATGTTTTCTCTCATGCTTATACAATATTCTCATCATTGAGCACTAAAAGAATCTCATTCAACCATCATAGCCATGGGAATCTCTTCCACTTACCCACACAAGACAATGAAGGCCTACTCTTTCTGTACTCAATAGTACCTGAAAGTACCCAGCCTTTATACTAAGCATTTTGTCAAGTTTGAAAGTTTGGATTTATTTTGTTCAAAGATTGTCTTATTCCTTTGAATGCTTCTAATTCTCATTTGATGCTTGGATGATGCCTTTGTTGTATCTTGATTAGTTTCATTGATTTGGACCATTGATTCAATGGGTTTAGGTTAAAGTTAAATACTTTTGTTGTGTAATTTTTTTCCATATTTTATCGTGTTTATTTGAGAAACAAATGGCTTATTATATGGCTTTGGTTATGCTCTAGGCATTCAATGTGTTTTCCATAGTTAATATTATTTTATTCATATATTTGATGATTTGAGGAAAGATCCTTTTATTTCCTTTCACTTTGTAGCATGACTTAAGCATCTTCGTCTTTTAAAATCTAATGTGCTAATTTTATATTTATTAAGTCAAATGTCAACAAATTTTGTAAGTTTTTATGATATAATATTATCTTGTATTTTGAACCTAAATTGAAATTATGATTGAAATATGGTATGAATGTTAATGTATGATGTGTTTTAAGCTTAGGCTAAAAATTGATCTTATGCAATTTTTTTTTGAACCAATATTTATGTTCTTCATAGTCATTAAATTTGGAAACTTGATAACACTATTACATGTCCAAAATCAATAATTCCCCCTAGGACAAACCAACATGCATTTTATATGCATTTTTTTGTGCTAGTAGATTGTTAAAGAGGATTGCTTTTGCATATTTCATTTCCAAGCGATCCTATATTTTTATATCATTGACTACACCTCTAATGTTGTATGACCTATTAGCCATGTCAATATATGCATGGACAAGAATGTGATACATCACTTCACAATGCATTTATATTATAACAAGAGTCACTAGGTGGCAATGTCCCTAACATTGCCAGTTACTGATGTGATGGGAGGGGTATGTAGAAGGAATGCTAAAAAGTTACTAGAAAAGAAAAGGGCAAGTTCAAATAAATCATGTTTTATTTTGGAAAAATAAAGCATGTGAAACAAATTCTTTGACAATTATTTTACAATAGTATTAATCTGTTAAAACTCAATATATTCTTTTCATGGTGACAATATGAGCATCCTCAACTTATAAATTTTTCAAAGAGGTTGTAGTTCCTACAATAATCAATGGTAACTTTAAATTAGTGCTAACCTACGTTATCAAGTTGATGATAAATTGCCACTAAATTGAAATTATGTTATGATCCTAGTTTGATTAGTAAATTCTATGGACTTTGGTGATAACAATTGTATTTTTACTCTTGGATGTCAATAGGTAGCCTTGAAGCGATTTTTTGCAAAACTAAACCATAAAAAACACTTCAAAGAAGATTTCATTTATTTTTTCATTAAACTTGTAAATGTGATATGTTAGACTTTCCTTAATACCAAAATTTTATTTTTAAAAAATAAAAAAATCTAATTAAATGTGATATGTTAGACTTTCATTAATGCCAAAAGTTTTTAGATATGATGTCATTAACTAATTTAATTACTTCCAAAAAAAATTAGTTAAAAAAAACTTATAATAAAGATATAATAATAAATAAATAACACCTATTTTTAAATTGATACAAATTAAAAATTAATATTTTAGTACTTTAATTTTCAAATTTCTTAAGTTACTCTTTTTTTTGTAAACAATGTAAAGTTTCTACCATTTTCATGGAAGGAATGTGGATTTTTTTATAATTTCATAAATTAAATTTTTAAATTATATATAGTTTTTAGGATTTTGAAATGGGAATGTTAACTTTTTTAAATAATTTGAAATTATAATTATTTATTTATTTTTATTGATTTAAAAATAGATTTTCCAATCCAATTTTTTAACCATTAAAGATGTTGGAAGGCATAAAATTTCAAATGTATGATACCTATTTAATAAAAATTAATGACGACTTGGTGTTTTTAGTGTCTTTCATTTTAGTTTTTTATCAAATTTATGTGTCAAAAAAATTTCTACTAATTTTATCATTGTAATTTTTTTACTCTCTTAATTCTAAGACTAACAATACATAACAATACATATGAAATTTGAATTAGATCTAGATTAATAAAATATTTTAGCATATAGAAATCTAACTAAAAAAAATCTGATTATTAATAAACATATTCTAGCATATAGAAAATCTTCTTTAAAAAAATCTAATATAATGTGACCAAAATGTTTTTAATGAATAATTTCTAAAACTTTTCAAAATTGTTTTAATTTTAAAACTTTTCAAAATTGTTAAGTTTAAATACTTCAAGTCTACATCATTATTTCAATAAATGAATATGTAGCAATGAAATCTAAATTTTCAAAATAGTTAATTTTCATGGTTTATACACCTAAACTTAATTTTTCAAGAATATTTTATATGAGAAAAGGCTTTACAAATTTTAAAGGAATAATTTATAACTTATAACATTCAATGTATGGGAATATACAAAATAAAATGATACAAAATGCCTCAAAATATGACAAGTGAATGAGCTTATTTCAATTATAGATTTCGTCCATGCCAATTGGCATGGGCACTTATTTTAGAATTTATAAATACACAAAACATGTTAGTGGTCATATACCCATTGTACCCACCATCTTTGCCTAGATGAGAGATTGTTCCCATCCAATAGGCATGGAGCAAGGTTAATAGTTGACACTGCACCAATGGTTTTGTGGTAGAATAGTACCCTTCCACCGTACATACCCGAGTTCGAATCCTAGCCGGTGCAACATTTAATCGACCTTTAATCTCATTGTTCACTCGAGGTCTAATCTCTCAATGACATTTAGTTTTATTTATGGACAAAAATATAGTTAATGGTGGGTCGTCCTCACGACTCTTATGGTAGTTTCTGGCATTACCATTTGATAAGTTACAAGTTCGAGGAGAAGCAATAAAGAATTGCCTGCAAAACATCATGTAGAGCTATAGTTTTATTGCATTGGCATTTGCAAAAGCTTTGGCATATTATTCTATTTCTCTTTAAATGAAAGCTGTTTGTTTAAAAAATTCATGTAGGTCAATTCAATAAGAAGTGATCACTTCAAAAGATTCAAAAAAGTAAGTTCATGTTAGGGTTTGTTATGTAAATTCATGGCTATTATAAGATGATTTAGGGTTTGTTACGTAAATTTATGGCTATGTTCAATGTTTTGAAATCATGTACGTTTAATTTGATGAAAAGCTACCACTTCAAAATGTTTTATTTAGGGGTTGTTATGTAAATTCAAGGCTATGTTCATTGTTTTAAAAATCATCTAGGTCCAATTTGATGAGAAGGGGCCACTTCAAAATCTCTTAAATGATATAGGCTTTTTTATATCTGTGCAATTTGAAAAAATATACTTCATATCTAATTTTTAATGATGACAAGTAGCTTACATACCTGATAAGCATATGTGAACCTACCTGAGTCTAAATGTACAACCTTCCACCTTTTCTTTGTACCATTGTCCACAATTGGTCACAGTGACCTAACATCTTTCCACCTTTTGTTTCTACCATTGTCCACAATTGTTGACAATGACCTGACAGCCTCCCACCTTTTCTTTGTACCATTGTTGACACTAATGTGATCTCTTAGATTGCACAAAGATGAGACAAGTGTGGTATGGAAAGACTTTCTTCCATTCAAGCAATACGGTTCCAACGGAGGAAGTGCCATAGATCGAGATTCGAACCTAGGTGGGGAGGATAAAAAGCATTCCTCCAAACCTCCTGATCTACACTCAATTGACTATATATATCTCTCACTTTACATGTGATTACTAGTCATTGAAGCATGGATAAACAATGGATTCCCCCCACAATATGAAGAATGTCAAGCAAAAGTGTTGCACTATATTCAAGGAACCTACCCGTAATACAACCAAATGCAACCTTCATTATAGGAACAAAAAAAATTATCAAATGATGTACCACACCCAAGCCATGTATTCACACCAAGGTGGATAGCAATGTACAAGGAGATGGTGGATATAAAAAAAGAGGTGATTACCATGGTCATGGTTGATAGAAAAATCAAGAAGGCCATGGTCGAGGGGGTTATATAAGAAAATATTGCTTCATGCACTAAAAAGAAGATCATCTTAGCCAGCTATTCCCTAAAGAACATAACCATCCTAAAATTTTGTGTTAAATGTAATGTAAAAGATCACTTCCTAAATGATCTCCCATTGTCATTCTAGAAAAGGTAATGAACAAGAGAAATGTGATTATCCTTCAAAATGTGCCCAAGCATTAAGTATTAAATTCAATAGATCTAAATGTAATTATATTATTAGGAAAGGAAGGAACATGACACATTAATACATACCCTACAAAATGTGCCCAAGCATAAAGTATTAAATTCAAAAGATCTAAATGTAATTATATTAATGGGAAAGGAAGGAACATGACACATTAATAAATATCCTACAAAATGTTCCCAATCATTAAGTATTAAATTCAAAAGATCTAAATGTAATTATATTATTTGGAAAGGAAGGAACATGACACATTGATACATAAACAAACTAGATCAAACTTAGTAGAAAAGGTAAACATCATTACCCAAATTTGGAAAAAGGAAACGTATTTTTAAGGAATCCTTGGGGATATCTTGGAAATTGTGAATGAAGAAGATTATCAAGAATTTAAAAAAAAAACATGATAGGAAGGAAAATATGTTGTACTCGATGAATTCCTTAACCTTAGAAAAGAAAAATAACAAATGACCAGATCACTAAAACTATTGAATGTTTTGAATATTGGAAGGCAATGCAAAGAGAAATGAAGAACTTGTGCCAACTGAATCATGGTGAAATAGGTTTGGATGTTTATGAATTTCAAGTCGACTTCGATAGTGAAGGGTTCCCTATCCCCCAAGTAGTAGTTGATTTTGTTTAGCAAGTAAACATTTTGTTGAATGAAACTTGTGTCAAAATGGGTAGACTTAACCTTGTGAGGTTGAGGAATACTTAAAATTAATAGACAAGATGATTGTTGAACATATTGGGTTTTTGAAAGGGGAAGAAACAACCATTATGGGTATTCCAACTATGGTCAACTTCAAGATCATCAACCTAGTTGAATAAAATATAATGTATTTGGGCTTGGTCGATCATCCATAGGGTGAGGGAATGAAGGTGGCAATCTCACTTGAGAAAGATAGAATTAAATTGAAATGAAATGGTTCAAGGGTCATTTTACCTCCCCATTTCCGTCCCTAATACTTGAACCTAGTATAGGGATACAAAGTTATTATTTCTCTTTGTACCATCCCCATCCATCACTCTAGGAGTCTAGGGTAGTTATGAATTTCATGTTTCAAGATTTCACCCCATGGGATCACAATAGCTTCTTACAAGTGTTAGGGAGAGGGGGAAATATCTGATTGGGTAAATAACGATTTTTGTAAATAGTCTCTCGACACCGCATTGAGCATGTTAGTGAGTCTAGGCTCGAATAGTCAGTCATTACGTCTTCATAAAATTCATATTATCCCTTCTAATGGTTGGGCTAAGGAAATGAAGTGGGAAGATCATCCCATGGAATTGTTATGCCCAACCCTATCGTATAGTTTTATTTATTTATCTAGATTGAAATGACATTCGTGGGATGCACTTCCCAAGCTATCTTATCTGTCATTGTGTCCTTTAGCCATTCTTCAGTAATCAAAGTTTAATTATCTGGTAACCTCTATATAGAACAAAGATATCTTCGAAGTTCATGATGTGCTACCTAGAAAAAAGGAGTTTTGAATTTATAACTCATTTCAAGCCTCCCGTGGGAAACATAAACTAAGAAATGAATGTGCAAGTGCATAAGTATAAAACACAATGTAATTAAAACTATATTTGCACACACCTCATGCACAAACAAGCACATTCATAATATGAAGTAAATATCCAAGTAATTGGTTGTGTAAGATAAATTTTCCACCTAACCATATGTATCAGTTGCAGATACCACCCCCAATCTGGGCTATGAGGCCATCAGGGCGAAGGAAACACCTGTATAATTCTCTGTTAGGACAAATAATGTTTTCTCTCATGCTTATCCAATATTCTCATCATTGAGTAGTAAAAGAATCTCATAAAACCATCATAGCCATGGGACTCTCTTCCACTTAACCACACAATACAATGAAGGCCTGCTCTTTCTGTACTCAATAGTACCTGAAAGTGCCCAGCCTTTATAGTGAGCATTTTGTCAAGTTTGAAAGTTTGGATTTATTTTGTTCAAATATTGTGTTATTCCCTTGAATGATTCTAATTCTCATATGATGCTTGGATGATGCCTTTGTTGTATCTTGATTAGTTTCATTTATTTGGACCATTTATTCAAAGGGTTTTGGTTAAAGTTAAAGACTTTTGTTGTGTAATTTATTTCCATATTTTATCGTGTTTATTTGAGAAACTAATGGCTTATTATATGGCTTTGGTTATTCTCTAGGCATTCAATGTGTTTTCCATAGTTAATATTATTTTCTTCATATATTTGATGATTTGAGGAAAGATCCTTTTATTTCCTTTCACTTTGTAGCATGACTTAAGCATCTTCATCTTTTAAAATCTAATGTGCTAATTTTATATTTATTAAGTCAAATGTCAACAAATTTTGTAAGTTTTTATGATATAAGATTATCTTATATTTTGAACCTAAATTGAAAATTGATATTGTGATTGAAATATGGTATGAATGTTAATTTGTATCATTTGTTTTAAGATTAAGCTAAAAATTGATGTTATGCAATTTTTGTTTCAACCAATATTTATGTTCTTCATAGTCATTAAATTTGGAAACTTGATAACACTATTGCATGTCGAAAATCAATAATTTCCTCCATGACAAACCAACATGCATTTTTTATGCATTTTTTTGTGCTAGTAGATTGTCAAAGAGGATTGCTTTTGCATATTTCATTTCCCAGCGATCCAGTATTTTTATATTGACTACACTTGTAATGTTGTATGACCTATTGTCCATGTCAATATATGCATGGACAAGAATGTGATACATCATTTCACAATGCATTTATATTATAACAAGAGTCACTAGGTGACAATGTCCCTAACATTGCTAGTTACTATTGTGAGCGGAGGGGTATGTAGAAATAATGCTAAAAAGTTATTAGCAAAGAAAAGGGCAAGTTCAAATAAAACATGTTTTATTTTGGAAAAATAAAGCATGTGAAACAAACTCTTTGACAATTACTTTACAATAGCATTAATTTATTAAAGCTCAATATATTCTTTTCATGGTGACAAAGAGGTTGTAGCTCCTACAATAATCAGTGGTAACTTTAAATTAGTCTTAACCTGCGTTATCAAGTTGATGATAAGTTGCCACAAAATTGAATTCTATTACGATCCTAGTTTGATTAGTAAATTCTATAAACTTTGGTGATAACAATTGTATTTTCACTCTTGGATATCAATAGGTAGCCTTGAAGCCATTTTTGCAAAATTAAACCATAAAAAACACTTCAAACAAGATTTCATTTATTTTCTCATCAAACTTGTAAATGTGATATGTTAGACTTTCCTTAATACAAAAATTTTATTTTTAAAAAATATAAAAATATAATTATATGTGATATGTTAGACTTTCATTAATGCCAAAAGTTTTTAGATATGAAGTCATTAACTTATTTAATTACTTCCAAAAAAAATTAGTTAAAAAATAACTTATAATAAAAATATAATAATAAATAAATAACACCGAGTTTTAAATTTATACAAATTAAAAATTAATGTTTTAGTAGTTAAATTTTCAAATTTCTTAAGTTACTCTATTTTGTTTACAATGTAAAGTGTCCACAATTTTCATGGTAGGAATGTGGATTTTTTTATAATTTCATAAATTAAAATTTTAATTTATATATAGTTTTTAAGATTTCGAAATGAGAATGTTAAGTTTTTTAAATAATTTGAAATTATAATTTTTTATTTATTTTTATTGATTTAAAAATAGATTTTCTAATCCAATTTTTTAACCATTAAAGATGTTGTTGGAAGACAAAAAATTTCAAATGTATAATAAGTGTCTAATAAAAATTTATGACGACTTGGTGTTTTTAGTGCCTTTCATTTTAGGTTTTTATCAAATTTATGTGTCAAAAAAAATTCTACTAATTTTATCATTGTAATTTTTTAACTCTCTAAATTCTAAGACTAACAATACATATAAAATTTGAATTAGATCTAGATTAATAAAATATTTTAGCATATATAAATCTAACTAAAAATATCTGATTATTAATAAACATATTCTAGCATATAGAAAATCTTCTTTAAAAAAATCTAATATAATGTGAGGAAAATGTTTTTAATGAATAATTTCTAAAACTTTTCAAAATTGTTAAGTTTAAATACTTCAAGTCTACATCATTATTTCAATAAATAAATATGTAGCAATGAGACCTAAATTTTCAAAATAGTTAATTTTAAATATTCTAAAAGCTAAACCATGGTTTATACACCTAAACTTAATTTTTCAAGAATATTTGAGAAAAGGCTTTACAAATTTTAAAGCATAACTTATGACTTATGACATTCAATGAATGGGAATATACAAAATCAAATAATACAAAATGCCTCAAAAATATGGCAAGTCAACCAGCTTATTTCCATTATAGATTTCGTCCATCCAATTGGCATAGGCATGGAGCAAGCAAGGTTAATAGTTGACATTGCTCCATGCCTATTGGATGGGCACAATCTATCATCCAGACAAAGATGGCAGGTACAATGGGTATATGACCACTAACATGTTTTGTGTATTAAGAAATTGTAAAACAAATGAGAGAATCTCATGGTTGAAAATAATTATAAAATTTTTTAAAACTTATCAAAAATACTTATCACCTCAATATTAAGTGATAAATATTTCACTTTATTTTTAACCTAAAAATAATCTTTATTTTTATTTATAAACCTAAAAAAAATCACATCCTTCAAATCCATACATCTTAAAAACATACAAGGCTTACATTAACTTCTTCTATATTACTATCATAATATACTCAGCTAAGCTGTTTTATAATCCACAAACTTGTCATCATTTAAAGTGGCGCTCTCAACAGATTTTTATCTTAAAAGATGAAACCTTGGTTAACATGAAATTAGAGATCAAGGATCTAAAGAGAAAGTATTTGATTTAAATGTGAACACAGTGATCTACAGGTGGAGAATATCTAGCCACCGTGTGGACCCGGGTTCGATTCCTTCCAGTCTCAAAATTATATTGCGCTTTTACCATTTGCGTTGTCTATCTGGTCGGTCATTCTGCCCCTCACAGTTTTCTTGGTTTAGTAAATTGGTAACTTGGTTTAGTAAATTGGTAAGTATTCATGCCTGTCACGCGGGTGACCCGGGTTTCGATCCCCGGCAATGGCGTTTGGCGTTTGTTATTTCTAGCAACATTACTCAGTTATGGTGTATCATTTATGGAATTTTTTTCATGGTGTTATTTGTTATGGATTTTTTTGTTTTGTAAATCATAGTTAAATAAAGTTGTAAAGAATTTTATAATTATCTTATATTAAAATTAAGGGAAATACCAATTTGGTGTATGAGATTTTTGTTTATGTGAAAGAAATCTTCGTAAATTTAGTGATGTAATCATAAAAGTCTATTAAAATGTATATACCTCACTTCTTCCAAATTTGAACCTATAACCCCTGAGAAAACATAGGTTCTTCATACCTACATATCCAAACCTCTTAAAAACCACAAATTCCACATAATCCAAATTAATGGAATTGTTGTTTGCATTACTTTTTGTAAAATAAAAAAAGTTACAGTGGCTTGATATTGGGAGCTTTGAAGCAAAGACAACCATTACAAATTTTCCATAGAGATAGTTACACTACTTGATTTACTTGTCATTTGGATTACTTGATTTAATTAAAAAGTGTGATTCAATGTACTATGATTTTATCAAATATTTTAGAAATTAAATTTAATTATCTATCTTAACAAAAAGCTTAACCTTAAAAAATTCAAACATAAAAAATTATGTACTTTTCAGGCTGTGGTAAACAGTGGACTATCTTAACAAAAAGCTTAACCTTAAAAAATTCAAACATAAAACTCTTGAAAAATTAAAAAAATATGTTAAATATATTTTATCAATTAAACTTACATTTAAAACTAAATTAACCAATACCTCAATTAATCTAAAAATTATTTTAATATATTTTATTTATTAACTTTTATTGAGATATTATTCTTAGAATTTGTCAAAATCATTTTCTTTAAAGCACTTAGTTTTTCAATCTCACGACATATTAATGACAAGACATACATACCTAACTCCATAGGCGACGATCTTCCAAATAGTTTAGTTGATCATTAATCCTCTAGAAAATCATTGATAGGTGATGAACAAGCCATTTGGAATCTGTATAAAAAAATTCTGTAATATATAATATACATTTTTTCTTTATGTGGATTCACATAAGAAAGTTTTGTTGGTAACAGAATTGGAAAATTTCTCATTAAAACATAAAGTTTTTATTTTAAAAAGTTTCTCTTTAAATGGATTTACATAAGAAAGTTTTGTTGGTAATAGAATTGGCAATTTTTTATTAAAACATAAAGTTTCCAAAAAAAAATGAAATATCTCAAAGTTATAAGTCAAAATTTACTATGCACTATCAAATGAATTAGATTTTTTTTACAGAAATTCTAATTATAATTAGAGTTTTTGTCATTNCAAAGTTGGAATCTAATCAACCAAAAGCGACATTGATGAAAAGGACGAAATTTGTTAGACTACCTAAAAAATTATTGAGAATGATTTTTGTTTCTGTTTTTAAGAGTAAACATAATAAGCAACAGAAAGGTAAATACATCAAAAACTTGTAAATACTGTAAAATGAATTTGAGGGTGAATTTGTATATAAAAATGGTTATTTTGTAATATGATAAAGTGCAAGAAAGTTTTTTGAAAATTGTATTGTGGGAAGCTTTACAATATATCTTTCAAATATGACAATAATTTAATAGTTGGATTTCCATAGCATTTCTCTAAAATAAATCCAACATTTGATGTGAGTAGTAGCTTTATCGTCTCTTTCATTATTGAAAAAAATATGTAATAGACTTAATCAAACAAAATGTTATTTTCATCAATTATATATTTTGTTGTATCACTTCATTATGTATAAATATTTTTAGCTTAATTATTTATATATGTTGTTGGTTTATTTTTATTTTGGTGATGTATTGATCCTATCTAGTAACACTTTGCTTTAATTATATATTCATGATGAATAACTTCTTTATTTTATTGACTTATATATTATCTTGTTGTAGTTATATTTGTAGTTATGGTTTTTTACTTCGACATCGTTGTAACTCTGGATCTCAAAGACTATTGTTGCAGTATGAATGTCATTAACATCTACCGACAATATGCAAATAAAATTTTGTTTGGTAAACTCTAGTTGAAGATGGAGTTTTGAGTAATCCATACATAGTGGTAGGGGGGATTTAAACTTCTCAACCCCCCTGAGAGAAATATGGAGTTCCAATCCTAGGGTGGATCCGCAAGGGTTTTTTTGTATCGTTCTTGGAGAAGCATCATCTAGTTCATTTGGAACCCATCAAATTAGTTTGTACATGGAGTAATTTTCATACCAATGAATAGTTTTTTTGTTAAACACCTAGATAGATTCCTAGTCCCATAATATTTATTGGATGGGAATTTCTTGTGGAATACTTGGGTATGTAAAGGAGGGTTGTTAAATCATTGACCCATTCACCTTTCTATACCTAATGGAGGGAAGTCAAAGATGGATATGTTGAAGTTCAATGTCATTTGGTTGGAGGAGGAAGAATTTTACGCCATGGTGGCCAAGAATTGGGTGCATATATCATATTCCTTTGATTCTTCTTTCATGGATCAATTTGCAAAAAACATTTGTAAGGTCAAACAAGCTATGAAGAAGTAGCTTAAATCATTCTCAGAGGTGACTCAATTCAAGTTATGAGATGAAGAGGTCAATATTCCAAAATTTTATGCTTATTTTGATGAAGTCCCGCTCTTAAATTCTCATCTCTCTCAACTTAGAGAATTTGAAGCAGTTAGACATGAGATTTTATCAAAGAAGGAACAATCTTGGTGATTAAGAAGTAAATCTCTATAGCTTGGTGCTAGAGATAACAATACAAAAAAATTTCCATCATTACGTGAATTTTCGCAAAAATTTAAACACTATTTGGGATATCTAGGATGAATCTGGTCAACTAATTAGCTCCTTCTAGGCTAAGGCAGAAGCTAGTGTCTGACATTTTCATTCATTGTTTTAGGAACCTAACGGTTGCCCCATGCACAAAATCATGCAAGTGGTGTCCAATATTCCTCCTGTCTTCTATGAAAAAATGAATAGTGCCCTTTGCGAAGAGGTTTCTAAAGAAGAATACAAGTTTCTATCTCTTCGATGTAGAAAGGCAAAATCCTAGGGCCTAACAGACTCATAGTTGTATTTCGATGGGATTTAATGACCTCAATAAGGATGACCTGCTAAAGATGGTCAAAGAGTCTCATGCATCTGGTAGGGTGTTGGTATCGTTTAATTCCATGTTTATCACACTATTTCCCAAAAATCAGGATGAAAGATCCTTTGGAGACTATAGGTCTATTTCTTATTGTAACATGATTTACAGACTGATTGTAAAAGTGACTATCAAGAGATAAATCCTTTTTTTAGCGACATAATCTTAGATGAATAATTTGGCTTCCTCAAGCAAAGACAAATTCATGGTGTCACTTTGGTATCCCAAGAAATATTGCACTTAGTAAAAAAATCAAAGTTGATTGATGCCATTCTTAAGTTAGATTTGTCCAAGGCCTATGATCGTGTAAAATGGACATTCCTTTGCTTGGTGCTCCTTAATATGGGTATGACCCTCCCCATGGTGAATTGGATATTTTGGCACATAGAGTTGGTTTCATTTGTGGTTCTCATCAACACCTCCCCCTATAGGTTTTCAGAGCATAGTGAAACTTACGTTAAGGGTATCCTTTCTCAACCTTTTTTTCCTAATTATACTAGCATCACCCAATAAGCTTGTAAAGGAGGCCAAGAGAAATGAACCTCTCAGAGGTATTATAGTCTCTTCCTAGGAAACAATTTCCTATCTTCTATTTGTTGATAATGTTCTTTGTTTTGCTTTGGGATTTGAATTGGATTTATTGGCTCTCAAAGGTGTTCTTGATATTTATTACAAAGCTATAGGAAAATGGAAAAATGGGTTTAAATATTTGGGATTTTAGCTTAAACCTGATCCATATAGATATCAAGATTAGTTATGGAATGTTAATAAGGTGGAGCAAAGAATAACGGTTTGGGTCAATCAATTTCTCTCAAGAGGGGAATATTGGTGCTATTAAAATCGATCATCGAGAGCATTCATGTCTTTTGGAATTCTTTCTCTTCAATTCCTAAAGGTATTATGACCAAAATAAGAAATTCAAGTTTTCAATTATTATTGTTAGGATAGAGGCATACAAGAGGTGTTCTATTATTAGTCAAAATGGGGCAAGGTGGCGCTCTGTAAGGAGATCGGTGGATGGGGCATAAAAAATCTCACAATATTTTCTTGGTCCCTTATTGCAAGGAGATTGTGGTGCCTAGTCAAGAGAAATTCTCTTTGGGGAAGGGTCCTTAAATCTAATTACTTCAAAGGAATATATGTTGAATATGGGTTTCCTTAGACCTCTAAGTCATCCAAAGGGTATATTGTGTGGAAAGATTTATATTTATCCTTCCCCCTCGTTGGTCATTGGACAATTTGGAAAATCGATGATGGTCGATCAATACATATTGGTGAAGATCCTTGGCTAGGGACAGGGGAGGATTTTCACATCTCTAACTCTCTCCATCAATTTATTCATTCCTTAAATATGTTTCTATTTAGTCGATGCCAAAGCTTCGCTACCTTAGCTTGGAGGTAGAGATGGTTGGAGGTCCGCTGACTCTTTGAGTCTAAATGAAGCAAAATATGAAGAATGGAACAATTACGTCAATATTTTTGTGTCCAATTTTATTTGTTTGCAAGACAAGGAAACAAATAATATTTGTTGGTCTAAAAATCCAAAGTTTGGTGATTTCATATCCAAGCTTGGTTATAAATCTTGGATGGAAAATTAATTCTTGGGAGATTAAAAATGATGGTGGAGCCTTTTGTGGAAAGTACACTCCCCTCTTAAATAAAGAATCACTCTCTGGCTTGCCTTGAATACTGATCTTTTAATCTAGGAAGTGGGACGTAAGCATGGTTGGGTTCGTCCTAGCTGATGTGTTTTCTATAAATGCAATGAGGAAACTTCCTCTCACATTTTCATCCATTGTATTTGTGCAATATAGGTTTCAAGGATTGTCCAGCGAGATCTTAAGCCTTTCTCTTCATGGTCCATACCAGGTTTAGAAGACTATCTGAAAATTTTGTAGGAAGATAAAGTTGTAAAGAGGTTTGTAGGAGTGGTTAGTTTTTTAGGCTCTTACGTTTGGTGGGCTCAAAATTTAATCATTTTTTAAAATAAAGGTATCCCCCGAGAAGTGACTACGGGTATCATTCTGAAACTCTCAAAAGAAATTATGATTGGTCTTAAAATAAAGAATCCCATATTTCCTTCCATGCATATAATTCCCCATTCAGACTCACTATTAGCATGCATATGAGGTATGTGTATGCTAGTTGCATACCCACACCTCTCACACGTTGTGCTAGTATATATATTAATTAACTATACATTTTTGTTTTTTCTCGTGTGGATTGGAAAAAATAAAAATTAGTAAGAGGATTATATATTTCATGAATATGATTAAACTAATAACAAAGTATTAATATTGATTATATTAATTAAATATGAATAATTAGTTAGAGCTTATCCATTTCAAGTGTTTTAATTTGTACTATTATTATTAGTAAACATAAAGTAAAAATCCCATGCTTCTAAGTGTTATTATCGTATGCTTCTAAGTGTTATTATTGTACCTGCTGTACAATTGTAATAGATATTCATTGACTGACTATTAATCAACCTTTTGACCATAAATTTGTATGTGTTTTTATATAGTTTTACATTATATAGAAATTTTTTTAATTTTAATAAATATATAATGACATTTAACTATAAGCTGATTCGCTAATGCATTTGAGGCTTTTACAAGAGCGACGACTGAAACCTTGGGTGTGGTAAAAAAATTCAATGCATCTGAGAAGGCACCACCAACCTCCATCACTAGAATCCTTGGGCTTAGTAAAGAAATTTAATGCATCCACGGCCTCACTGCCAACATCCACCACCCACCGCCAACATCTACAACCATCCGAACCTGCATTGTTCATCTCGTGTAGAAACAAGAGGCAAATATTTTTCTATAGGAGGAAAAGATTTGAAAATGCAGGTATCTCTGGCTCTTCCCTTCTCAGCTTTGTGGCTCGTGCTTCCTCAGGCTCAGTATAAGCCCTTACTAGTAGGCACCATTACACTCACCAATAATCCTCAAAGGTTTTTGCAGCAGAGGTGGCGAGGCATGGAAACAAACCCAACTGTGGGCTATGATTCCTCTCCAAAATCGTAAGAACCTTGTTATTTGTCTGTTTGTATTTTTATGAAACCGTTTTCATAAAAAAATTAATGGATTTAGCTAAGAATATATGATTAAAATCTTGTGGGATGAAGGATTATTCTGAAACCTTTTCCACAAACAAATTGAGGGCTTTATCTAACAATCTGAGACTAAAATCTTGTGGGCAGAGTGTTTCCTCTAGAGGCCTGCGATATTGTGGGAAGGCAGGTGTGTGATGGAGATATTGGTGTTGAAGTGAAATTGAAGGTAGATTCTCCTCTTGTGTCCTCCCAAACCGTGGGTATGGAAAGAGAATATGTTGAGTATGCTTCCTAGCAAAAGAGGTAAGTATTTTCTTGGAGCTAGATGTTATTTCCCCTACTACGGGAATTGAAGATGAATAATAAGAGATTTCTTTGCAGTGAAGATACTGTCAATAGTGTGCTTGGAAGAGCTAAGAAACCAAGCTTGGAAGGCGATACAAAGGAAGTCGTATACTATGATTAAACAATTTGATTGGATTATGAAACATGAAAGATGACCAAAAAGGGGGAAGCTTATATTATGAGACAAGGCCAGAGAGAAACCTTAAATGCATACCATGGTTGATGCCATGTGTAGCTTCCGAAAAGAAACATACTCAGCGTCAATGTAGCCATCAAAGTCTGCAGTGAATTCATGAAGAATTTAATCAATTTGTTAACGAAATGATGTGGTGGCATGATACTTACTTTTCTTCACATGCAATTGCGGTATATTGTTCCACGACATTGGTCAACTCAATCTTCTACAATAGTGTGTATTTCTCATAAATGAATGTGGTGAAATATCCTCTTTTGTGGCATAATTTCTACATTTGAAGTGGCAAAAATACAGTTCTAGCATCTTCCACTTAACATCCCCTTGACCTTAGCATGTAACCTATATTTTTTGTTTGTGGTCTTTGGCTCTCTTGGTCCTAGTCCCAGCCCCATGAATACGAGTCACCTCTGCAATATTACAAAGGAAACACTCAACATCCTTACACTTGCAACCAATAAGACAAACATGCATAGCGCAGAGACAAGTAATTTTTCTATATTATAAATATAATCAAACAATCATGCACAAATCTAGAAATAATTCTTGCTTAGTCATATAGGTAGTTGTTTCTAAATTTGTAGCAAATTTGTTTGTCATGCATTAATCCCGCTACTCAGAAATTTCCCAACTGAGTACATTCAACGACCTCATAGTACATTTGACGACCTCATAGTGTTCACTATCGTGCATGATGGAAATAATATCCATGGCTCATGGAAATGTTGATGAATCTTTAGCAAATTTATAGTCTTATACATGTGTCCACCAAATTTAGAACTGACACTCCTTTAATCGAACTGCTAATGGCAAGGATTTCATGCATAAACTCTTTATCAAACAACAGTTTGGGATTGTACACTGTAATCCTCACATAATGTCCTCTGTGGCCGTGAAATTATCAAATGTGGTTTCATATGATTCACTCTACAAAACTCATTGCTAGGAATTTACAGGCTACAACTTGCTGAATCAAAACCTGACACACTTAATCACGTTTGGGCTCCATCCAAAATGTGAACATCCTGCAAAATCACAATCTTGATTGAAATAAACTTCAGGCCCATGTCTTCGCTATAAATTATTCACTTCCATCCTGGAAATTCCTTGTGTCCGCAGAATGATAAAACAGGTTAAATTCATGATCAAAAGTATTGGGACTAGGAAATACTCGGGTAAGCTTTCAGATGATCAATCGAGGTTGTCACCCCTTATTTATTATTCTTATTCCCTCATTCTATAAATTATCAAATGTAGTTTCATGTCATTCACTCTACAAAATTAATTGCTAGGAATTTTCAGGGATGTCTTTGGACTTTCTACCCAATCTGACAAACACTCCGAGCTACGGAAGATAGTACTGCTAGAATTAGAAGAACGAGTAAAATTCATACTAAACATTTTATACAGGTTTATGGGCAGCAGAACATGTACAACAGTACTTCAGAGATAAATTATGACAAACTTTGACGACTGATATTTCCAAGGCAACGAAACTGATTACTTAAACCTTTCATAAGGTCTATTGATATACCTAGGAGGTGAGCATGGGCCATGGCTACTGACCTTTCAGAATAACTCAACAGCGACAAAAGGCCAATCGTGTGTGCTCCCCAGCTGATACAAAATGAACGACAAAGACATAATGCGTTGGATTGCAATCAAAATTCTCATGAACCAAACTTTAAATGAGCCAGAGCTTGCAAAATTGCTTTGCCAAATGTTAACATTTGATGGACATTTGTTAGGAAGCTACAATATCATGACAAGTGCTAGATTTAGTTTTCTGTGTTTATGTTTTTATATTATTAAATGTGAACAATTTGATAGACATTTGTTAAGGAAGCTATGATATCACAACAAGTGATTGATTTAGTTTTCCATGTTTATGTTTTTTATATTATTATATTTTACTGAGAATCCAACGGGTGGGGTCTATTTGAGCAATTCATGCTCCGTCGAGACCTTAACTTGTATTTCTCTATACCGGTCATGATAGAGGGAAAGAAAATAGGTGGAAAACCCAATGATATCCCAACATTTATAGTCAAAACTGAGTTTGTTGCCGAAATATTTGTAAGAAACTGCTAGGAGTTGGCAGTGGAGAAGGCAGGGTCTATTATTCATGATATTTGAAGAGGAGGTTGAGTGCAAGAGAGAGAGGGGCATGGTTTTCTGGGAAAATCGAACAACAGGAAAGATGCATGATTTTCTAAGTGGTTGGCATGCAATTCAAAGAGAAGAACAACAACATGAATTCCAAGATGGTTGGATGAAAAATTGAGGATATGCTAGCAACAATTAATGAGGATGTACTATAATAAATGCAACATTCCACACAATGATATTATGTAGTAGAGGGGCACAAATTTCTATGTTGAGAAGGACCATATTTTAGAATGCATTTAATTGTTGTAGCAGAGGAAAAAAATTGAGATAGAAGACTGTGCAGTGCACATATTTCAAGGACGATCCTGTATTATGTGAAGCAGTCATTATACTGAAAATTTCAATGTGAAGTTCAAGGTAGTCATGGCATTGCTTTCGAGGCTGAGCATTGTCTTCAGTGGTTGTGATAAGTTGTTATTTAATTGCTTAGTTTTATATTGTTGTACAAATTCCTTGAAAGAAAAAATTATCTCTCTCACAGGTTTTCCCCTTAGGGTTTTTTCCTAGGGATTTTGCCCAAAAATCTCTCTATATTTAATTTCCAATGTGTGCATTTAATTTTTTCCTAGTAGCTGGTAATTACTTGATGTGTTTCAAGTTGTGAATTTTGTTTATGAGAGAAACTTAATTTTCGGCAATCAAATGAAATATGGATTTGGGCATTAAGAAATAAAGTTTATTGTGACTTGAGACTATTAATTGAGCACATAGATCTATGGATCAACACACAACTTACAAAATAGATCACACAATTTTCTCAGCAACTGAAGAATGAAACAGTGCAAAAATGTCTTGCAACTGTGAATGCTTTCATTAATCAAAATTAATTAGATAATAATTACAATGAATTACAATGGCTAAAATCCACATGTAATTCGAATCCATGTGAAGAAATTCAAATTGATTGGACTCTACTTGACTGAATGGTTAACTGACCTTGTCTAAATCATTATCGGAGTTCATCGGAGTTCAAAATCCAAAATCAACTATGTAATTCAGTGTTTACTAGTATAACTAACTAAGGTAGGTCAGTAAATGTGCCTCACCTGCATCCAACCATGCAATCCTAGTGCCAATTGAATACATTAGAGGAAATTTGGGGTCTAAAATGGGCCTTATAAGAAAACGTGCCAAAATAAGTTTTTGTGAGTTGGAATTCAAGAACCAATAGAATTTCAATAAATTAAGTCAACCATAATGGTTGAATTGACATATTTGTCATTAAAAAAAACTACTTTTTTGTGCGTATTTTCGACATATCTCCCTGTGTTTTTACTCAAATTTCGATCGGGAGAGCTTGTTGGATGCGGAATTTGATTCCACATCCAACGAGTACCCACACTGCATACTTTTGACAGACCCTACTACCCCAAAAACAAGAAATAACTGAAAAAACATGATGATGACATCTTCATCACATTTTTTCCAGGTATTTCTTGTTTTTGGGGTAGCGGGGTCCGTCAAAAGTATGCACTATCGGTACTCGTTGGATGCAGAATTTGACGAGCTCTCCCGATCGAAATTTGAGTAAAAACAAAATGAGATATGTCAAAAATACGAACACAAAAAGTAGTTTTTTCTTTCTTCCTCCAAAATTAATCAATATTATTTTATTATTTTAACTATTATTTTATTATTTTCCTTAGGAGGCCCATTTTAGACCCCAAAATTCCTCTAATGGAACTAAGTGTAGGGAACTAAACTGAATGTAACTGACTCCTAACTGAGCTTGACTAGTCACCAACTGAACTCAACTGATGGAGGTTGGTATCAACACTCTCAATGGCTCCTAATTTGTATGGATTGATCTAAGAGACTCCTAAAATGATGCATGCAAGTGCAGTCAGTGGTAATTGGCCTCAATTAGTGTTCCCCACACTTTAGTAACTGGTGCAAGTGCCCCAATTAGGCCAAGTGCACCCAATTGTGATAGTGACTAAAAATAGATTGAAAGGACTCCTGATTTAGGCATGACTCCTGATTTAGACATAATGACAAAATTGGACAAGGGAGGATTAATAATCCTAACAACCCCCCCTCCCCTGAATGCTAACTTGGATGATTTGTGGGCCCTAGTAACTAAGACCATAGGTCACCCATTACAGTAAGTAAAGTAAATTAATTTCTCAACACAAGGATCTGGGGAAAAAACCACATGGGAAAAAATATCCCCCTCTAAATAAGCAGATAGAATCAGGATTCAAGTTTGAAAAACTTGAAAATGTGTTGTTGCAATCTCTGTGATGTAGCGAAGCAACATGCATGATGTTCTGTGCACATGTATCCTAGGGCCTGGCATGTAGACTTCTCCATTTTCTCCCAAATTGATGATGGAAGGAAAGAGGAATGTAACCTTTACCTCTTGCTAGATGAAGAGGTGTATGATTCACTCTATTATTCTGAATGTAGTGAGACTGATCCCTTTCCATGTAGCATCTTACAAGGAGACTATTGCATCTTTCTGAAGGAGGTAAGATTGCATGACATAACACAAGGGTCTTTCCCTTGTAAGTGTCAGATGGATTTCCAGTCATCTTCCTCGCTTCCAGTTTGGAAAGAGGGACTGGATCTAGATCTAACTCATCCTAAATCTCAATCTCATAAACTAATATAGCTAGATCTGCAATACTAGTAGAAACTGCAAAAGAAGCAGATGAAATGTTTTTACCTTCCCTTGCAAGTGGCTTCTGAGAATGCACTGGTTCTAAAAATGGCATGAAGTGTGAGAAATCATATGCCTTGGAGGCATGATTTGTAGTACCCTTCGCTATGATGTTCCCAGTAGAGATATCTGTGATATCTACTGATCCAGGACAAAATATGACTTGCTTTGGAGAGCCAGTATGATTCATCTAGTATATAGATAACATGTTTGCAGCCAGGGAGGGAACATAAAGCACATCTTTGAACTTTCCATGTTCAAGCTTGATAGAGCCCTTCCATTTGGATTGAACTTTATTGCTATTACCCATTTGAATACTAGGACCATCAAAATACTGCAACAAAGAGAATGATTCTCTGGATGCAACCATATGATTGGAGGCTCCAGAATCAATGAGGAAGGCATGTGCTATGGAGCAGCTAGCCTTCAGTGCATGCATGTCTCTTCATGTTCTTCAGTTTCTTCTCTATGGTCATCCTTCCTTGTGCTATCAGGTACAGTAATGTTATGTTTCTTTAGAAGAAGCGACATCTCATCAATTGTTCTTCTCATACATGTGTTTTCTGGATGAAAGCCCCTTCCACAGTAAGAACATAGTGTCTTTCCTTTTCCATTCTTCTTGCTTCTCTTCGAACCTGAAGGATATTTTGAGTGCTCTTTCTCTACAGGAGACTCATCCTTTTTCTTCCCTTTATCATTTTCTACCTTAGGTACTCCTACAACTTATTCTTGATCTCTGGAAGATCGAATGATACCCATTTGGATCAACTTGTCATGCTCCTGAGTGAGAGATTCAATGAAGGAGTTAAGAGTAGTCATCTTCCAGTTTGGAGTATAAAGCTTCACAGAATGAAATGTTGATATAATTACTGAATAGTTTGCACCAAGTTTGGAGAGAATGGAAAGGATGAGTTGATCATCCTCCTTCTCAACCTTATGCATCTTCAATTGGAACACTAGATGCTTGAATTTTGTGAAGAAGTCATTTAGTGTTTTGAAATTGGCTGGATGGAGAGAGATCAACTCATTCTCTAGCTAGTAGATCCTTAGATTATCCTGCTTGTCAAGTAAGGAGGCAAGCATATCCCAAACCTCCTTACCAGTCTTCAATCCATTTATGTGGAAGAGAAGATCTGTATATATTGAGAGGCACAAGCATCCGTAGGATTCATCAAGCCTATTCCAGTACTTTTCTTTGTCAACATAATGAATTGGCTCTTCCTATGTCTCCATTGTGAGTCTGAAGAGTCTTTTGGAGCATAGTTTCATCTCCATGTCCTACTTCCACTGGTGAAAGTTGAAAGGAGTGAGAAGGTCCATTGGAGGAGTCATTTAGAATGAAAAGGAGAGAACTGAGATGTTGTAGTGAATGCAGAGAAGGAGACAAAGTTGCTTGTAGTGAATGCAGTGAAGAGGACTGATAAAATTTTAAATCACATAATCAAATAGACAAAATAAGGTAGACAGTCTACACTTTTGTAATTTCCTTCACACCCAACATAGTTGATCAAGAAAGCTTGATCAACAATTCCTTAACTTGGGATATTAAGTGGTAAATTCTTCGCTTCTGGTGCAGTACTGGAAGGAGCAATTTTGCTCAAATTTTTTTTTGGTCCAAGTATGGATCTATAGTAGGAGAAGTTCCTTGTCCTATTGAGGCTCTGATACCATATTAAATTAAGCACATAGATCTATGGATCAACACACAACTCACAAAATAGATCACACAATTTACTCAACAATTGAAGAATGAAATAGTGCAAAAATGGCTTGTAATTGTGAATTCTTTCATTAATCAAAAGTAATTAGATAATAATTACAATGAAGTACAATGGATAAATAACCAACACAATTCGAATCCATGTGAGAAAATTCGAATTGATTGGAATATACTTGACTAAATGGTTAACTGACCTTGTCTAAATCATTATCGGAGTTCATCGGAGTTCAAAATCAAAACTCAAGTGTCTAATTCAATGTTGACTAGTCTAACTAACTGAGGTAGGTGAGTAAATGTGCCTCACCTGCGTGCAGCCATGCAATCCCAGCACTAACTGAATATAACTGAGTGTATGGAACTAGAACTGAATGTAACTGACTCCTAACTGAGCTTGACTAGTCACCAACTGAACTCAACTAATGGAGGTTGGTATCGGCACTCCTAGTGGCTCCTAATTTGTAGGGATTGATATAGGAGGCTCCTAAACTAATGCATGCAAGTGAAATCAGTGGAAGTTGGCCTCAATTAGTGTTCCCCACACTTTAGGAACTGGTGCATGTGCCCCAATTAGGCCAAGTGGACCCAATTGTGCTAGTGACTAAAAATAGACTGAAAGGACTCCCGATTTAGACATGACTCCCAATTTAGACATAATGACCAAATTGGAAAAGGGAGGATTAATAATCTTAACAAAGACCAGTTTGGGGTAAATAATTTTTACATGATATCAGATCTTGCTTAAAGACTAGGGCATAATACACCAAGCATATTTTCAGACTTGCAGAGAGAGACTACTTTTTTGTTCACCAAGCATATTTTTGGACTTTCTTTTTCAATGTGATGGTCATGGATACAAGGTTGAGGGTTGATTATAGATTGGATCGGGTTACTAATTTCAATCCATAGAAAAAAAGGATTTTTTTACTTCTACTTGAGTGTGAATTGTGGGACATTGTGAACAACACTAAAGACAATCGCGTGGTGGTTCCTACAAATGCAACAACAAAAGTATCCTATGAGAAAAATAATATCAAGGCTAAGAGAATTATTCTTGATGCAATTAAGGACCATGTGATCGGTAAGGATGATTCTTATCATATGTGGGATACCTTAACCATACTTTACCAGAGTTCCAATGAGAATAGGAAGATGGTTTTTAGAGAGAAACTTAAAATCATCAAAATGACCAAATATGAAAAGGGTGCATCTTACCTTACCAGAATCACTTAGGCGAGGGATGAACTAGGTTTAGGTAGGGAGGTTGTTGATGACAACAAGCTTGTGTGTACAACCTTGAATGGTGTGACCAAAACATGGGATATTTTTTTTGAGGCTATTATAGCAAGAGAAAACATGCCTTCCTAGGATCATCTTTGGGATGAATTCATTCAAGAGGAGACTCAAAGAGGATATGTACAAGGGATTTCATCCAATAGTAAGGAACATGAGGAGAATGTGTCTTTAACCATTAAAGGAAAGAAGAAGAAGTCTAAGAAGGGTCCCAACGGTGGGGCTAAGCAACATGGTGAGAAGAATAAATATTTGAGCAAAGTAAAATGTTGTGTATTTCCAGAAGTTTGGACACTATGTTGGATAGTGTCCAAATAAGAAGAAGAATAAGAAGAAATAGAAATCAAACTCGACGGAGGTTGATGAACATGAAATGATGTTCAAAAATGAGTTTTCTCTATTTGTTGGCCATTCATTGAGTACATCCATTACTGTAAAAAATGGAGAGTATGAGAGAGAGAGTATTTCATGTTTGTTGGCCATTGGTTGAGTGAATATGCCACCAACACTTTGTACATTGATAGTGGGGCTTTCCACTATATGACATGTGTTCATGATCTTTTCAAATATTTCACTAACACCAACTTGGATATTGAGTTGATGCTTGGAGATGACATTGTTTTCAAGGAAGTTGGTCGAGGGACTATTACCTTTCAAAGGGAGTCTAGGGAGCCCATGATAATGAGGGATATCTTGTATGTCCCTGGGTTGAAGAAGAACTTGATAGCATATTCCACTATAGAGGATAGGGTATTTTGAGTGTACTTCCAATATGGATGTGTATACGCTCATCCCAAGGGATCTAGTAACTTTACATTTATTGTTATTGGTGTCATATGTGTAAAACTATACCAGCTCTTGGTTTATCCCCTTCATGCCTTGGCACACAACAACAAGAACAATTGTGATCTATGTGAGTTATGGCATAGCAGGATTTCCCACTTGAATCATCCAATTCTAAGGATGTTGAGAGATATGGTGACAAGTTTGCTTGAGTTTAGCAAAGAGCATAGTGATATGTGCAGGGGGTGTGGTCTTGGAAAGTACACCAAGACTACATTATTTAGCAGTGATAGTAGATCGACATGGATACTTGATTTGGTTCATTCTAATTTATGTGGTTTGATGTCTTATGTATCATTGACTAGTTATGAGTATTATGTGACAATCATTGATGTCTTCTTCAGGAATACCTAGGTTTACTTGATAACCATGTACATTCAAAAGAGGAGTCCCCATAGGTATTTGGGGTGTACAACTTTCAAGGAGGATTTTTTAGGGAAGAAGATTGAGATGGGTCATTTCAATATATTTGGTTGTCTAACTTGCTCTCACGTTCATTCAGAGAAGAGGAAAAAGTTGGATCCCATAGCAGAAAAGGGAAATTTTGATGGGTACGATGAGACTTCGAAGGCCTTTCACATATACATTCATGGCCAAAGGATATTTGTTGTGAGGGAGGAAGTGATATTTGAGGAGGAGTTGGCCTTTAGGAAGTCTCCTGAGTCAGATCAAGGATATATATAGGATCTCACACCTCAGGTGAATAATTCACAGAGTGTAGGGTCACAATTATCAGGGGTGACAATTCCACAGGTTTCAAGTTTTTCAGGTTCATGGATACAAGTCATAGGTTATTGGTTCTCCAATTTCAAATTTATGAGGTTTAGGTTCACCAACTACTGGGTCACTAATCATATATATTACTTATTCAAGCGGAAAACCTATAGACGAGGATTATTAGGAGTATACCCCCCCCCCCCCCCCCAACATGAGACTACTTCAGGGAAAAGGAAGCCTAAGTGGATTCAAGATACCTTGAGGGAAGATTAAGAGTCTATGGGGAATCCCAAACCTTATTATTTTGACGAGGAAATAGAGAATCATGTATGGATAGATTCCATGATGGAAGAGTGCCATTCCATCATGAAGAATTATTTTTGGGAGGTGGTTCCGAGACCGAAAGGGAAGTTAGTTCTGAATTCTCGATGGCACTACAAGATCAAGCATGCTTCATATGACAACATTAAGAAGTACAAATCTTGATTTGTGGCATAAGGGTTCTCATAGATAGAGGAATTTGATTATTATGAGACCTTTTCCTTGGTTTCTAGATACAGGCTTCGATCAGAGCATTAATCTCCATTGCAGTAGAGATGGGTTGGAATATCCACCAGATGGATGTGAAGACTGCATTTATGAATGGAGTTATACAATAGGAGGTGTATGTCAAGCACCCATAGGTATTTGATATACATGGGATAGATTCTCATGTCTCTAGATTGAATAAATAAATTTATGGACTGGAGAAAGAACCCAGAGCATGGTACTCTAGGATTGATTCTTACTTGCTACAGATGGGATTTTAGAAGAGTGAGGTAGATCCTAACCTATACTTCATTATGGTGAGTGAAGATCCTGTTATTCTTCTTCTCTATGTGTATTATTTGTTCATTATAGGTTTTGATATACTCATTGTAAAGTGCAAGAGAGATATTGCTTTAGAATATGAGATAAAAGATATGGGATGATGCATTATTTTATGGGATTGGAGGTTTGGCAGGAACGTGGTCACATTTTTCTGGGGCAAGGAAAATATGCAGTATACATCTTGAGGAGATTTAAAATGGAGTATTGTAGGCTGATGGTCACATCGATGATCACCAACTAGAAGAAGATTAATTCTTTTGAAAGTAACTTGGTGGATCCTACTTTGTAATGTCAGCTAATTGGATCATTTATGTATCTGGTCAACACCAGGCCATATTTTTCAAGATTCAATCTGGGCCCTGGGATCTTGAGTTGATTAATTTACCCTCATTGATTGATCAAAAAGGCCAAGAAAGGGAAGATTCACATTCATTCTTCATGATATTTGAAAACGAGGTAAAGTGCAGGAAGAGAGGCACAATTTTCTAGGTAAATTGAACATCAAGAAAGAGGCATGATTATCTAAGTGGATGACACACAATTTGAGGAGAACAGCAACACTAATTCGACGATGGTTGGATAAAAAATTGAGGAGATGATAGAAGCAATTAATGAGGTTGTATTGTAATAAATTCATACTCCATCCATCGATATTTTGTAGCAGAGGGGCACAAATTTCTATCTTGAGAAGGAATGATTTTCGAGTGTATTTATTATTGTAGCAAAGGGAACAAAAACTGAGATAAAAGGTCGTACAAAGCACAAATCATGAGGAGGATTCCTTACTATGTCAATCAGTCACTATACTAAAAATTTCAACATGAATTTCAATGCAATCCTCGCACTATTTTTGAGGTTGAGTGTTGTCTTCAGTGGTTGAGATAAGTTGTTATTTAAATGTTGAGTTTGATATTGTTTTAAAAATTCCTTGAAATAAAATAAAAATTCTCCCACTCATGAGTTTCCCCCTTAATAGTTTTTCCTAAGGATATTTCCCAAAAAATATATGTGTATTTAATTTCCTGTGCATGCATTTAATTTCTGCTCAGTAGTTGCTAATTACTTCATGTGTTTCAAGTTGTGAATTTTGTGTATGAGAGAAACTTTTTCTTCGACTGTTAAATTAAATATGGGTTTGGGAATTAAAAAATGAAGTTAACTATGACTTGAGATCATGATGGGGTAATAAATTTTTATAGTTATGATGCTAGAAAAAAAATGATTGCGGATGATTCAAAAGAAAAAGATGTTTGTAATGATGAAGGAAACTATGTAATTACAAAGGCTACAATTGTGACAATGTAAACTACATTTTTTTCTTAGATTGATTGTGGCCTTGATTGCTACACTTGAATAGTGTTAGCGATGTCAGATTTGTGATAATTACTTCACAGTGAGATCTAGGAGCTAGAGAAATATTCACAATCAAAGTATTTGACAAAATATGCAAGAGAACGACAAAAGAGAATGAAATAGCACATTTGAATGGTGCCTATAACTGATCTTTCTGTTAGTGTACATATTTTAGATGTGTATGGTAAATATTTATAATACATTGGCGAAAATTTGTGAGCCCTTGGAGGCCATGTGCATGTATACAATTGTCAGGCTAGGATTTGACCCCTAAACCCCCCTAGGTTTACCAATAGGACCCCAAACCTAACCAAACAATCATGAATACATGTGTGAACACGTAAGCAGGAATAAATGTAGGAATGCAAGGCATCAATGTACACATGTGTTAGATTTTTAACATTAATCTAGCATTATATTAGGATCTTGAACTGAGAGAATAACAAGCACATCAATCAAACACAAGAGACAATGAACATAGTGTTTTTCCTTGGGGAAACCATAAATGGATAAAACCTCAAAACCTCCTCAGAGATAGAATCAACACCAAAATAGAAAATCCCAAAATAGTAGGATGATCTCCCGACAGCAGTAACCTCTTTCTTCCTAGCCCCGGTGTCTTCTTATTTCTCATCTATGCACTAAAACTGAGTGTGAGTAAGTGTGTATCAAATAGAGAGGCTATCTCTCTATTTATACTAATTCCCAACTTGACTAAACCCAACTAGGGCTGACTTCACTAGGTGAGTTTAATAACCCTAGTGCCCCAAAACTGTGGGGATTTTAACCCTTGATTAATAGGAGGGTTACCCACAATGACTTGACATGAATTGTTTACATTATAGATCCTCCCAATCGAAACATTGGGGCATGACATGACTCAATTACATTACAGACACATCCCGGAATAAACATCGGGGTACAAGACATAAGATACATAGGTGAATACATTCTGAAGTATAAATACATCAACACTCCCTCTTAACTAGGAAGGTATTCTTTTGACACAATTTTCAGCACTGGTCTTCTTCTATGTATCGACTGGATCATCTCGCAATCTTCATCTTCAAGTATTCTTTGTCTTCTTTGTCTTCAATTCTTCAAGTATTCTTCGTCTTCTTCTAAGTCATCTTCTTCATCAAGTCTTCTACGTCTCGGTATCTGGATCATCATGACTACTAGATCATCACTACTAGATCATCATTACATCTAGATCATCATTGCTGGATCATCATCACATCTGGATCATCACTTGATCTGGATCATCATCAAGTCTAGATCATCATCACATTTGGATCATCACTTGATCTGGATCATCATCAAGTCTAGATCATCATCACATGCTATCTTAGAATGGTGCTATCTCAATTCTTCTCGTCACAGGAAGTTGTACAGAGCTAACCCTTTTTCATGCTAGTTGTAGGCCTACCCTTCATGTAGGTCTTCAGCACTTATATCTGACCCTAAGTTAGAAAGGCCCGCCTAGCTCTTACATCTAACCTCATCTTGTCAGAAAGGCATGCCCAGCACTCACATCTGACCTCATCTTGTCAGAAAGTCCCAGCACTCACATATGACCATGTATAAACACATCGCGCCAAAATGGCTTAGCGCTTACATCCAACCTCATCTTATAAAAAATTCTCTACACTTACATCCGACCCCATCTTGTCAGAAAGGTACAGCACTCACATCTGACCATGTGTAAACACATTGCGCTAGAATGGCTCAGCACTTACATCTGACCTCATCCTGTCAGAAAGGCTCTGCACTTACATTCGTATATGGGATGATGCATTATTTTATGGGATTGGAGGTTTGGCAGGAACATGGTCACATTTTTCTGGGGCAAGGAAAATATGCAGCATACATCTTGAGGAGATTTAAAATGGAGTATTGTAAGCCGATGGTCACATCGATGATCACCAACTAGAAGAATATTAATTCTTTTGAAAGTAACTTGGTGGATCCTACTTTGTAATGTCAGCTCATTGGATCGTTTATGTATTTGGTCAACAATAGGCCATATTTTTGTTGTATAGTGAACACTCTTAGTCATTACATGGTCCAGTCAAGGAGAGTGCACTGGGTAGTTACAAAACACATGCTCATGTATCTTTGTGGTAGGTTGGATTAGGGGTCGGATTATAGGATAGCGCATAGAGTTATTTTGGTTGGCTACACAAAATATAATTGGGAATGTAGTGTGACAGAATGGAAGAGCGCTTCTATATGTTGTTTCAGTTGGATCTTGATATTTGTGTTGTGGTCCAATCGAAAAAAAATTTAGTTGTACTAATTTATGCTAAGATAGAGTATATGGAAACTAGTCAGGCCAATTGTGAGGTCTTGTGGCTTGCAAGTTATTGGTGGTATTTTTTTTCCAACAGCTAATACCTACAGTGATATATTGTGACAATCAGAGTTGCATCAATCTCTCTGAAAATCCATTTTTATATGACAAGTCGAGTCATATTGAGATTAGATATTATTTCATCTGTGACTATGTTCAAATATGAGTTGTTGAGTTGCAATACATATCCACTGATGAGTAGGTAGTAGATATCCTTACATAATCTTTGGGGAGGGAGAATTTTGGTGTCTTTAGATACAAATTGGGAGTGGTGAATAACACTTTCCTCGATAAGAGGGAGTATTGAAATTTTTGTCTTGGAGAAGTGCTCCCCTAGGTGACTTAGTCCCTAGTCAAAAAAGGGGTGAAAGTAACATAAACCTTGGCATTAATATCATGTGATATGAAGTTTAGTTTCACTATATGAGATATAAAATAACTTTTTGATTATTTATTGAGATGTGCATGCAATTTTTTCATGTTATAAAAAAATGAATTTCTCTCAACCATTGTTAGATGTCTCAAGATTGAATCTGGGCCCTAGGATCTTGAGTTGATTAATTTACCCTCATTGATTGATCAAAAAGGCCAAGAAAGGGAAGATTCACATTCATTCTTCATGATATTTGAAAAGGAGGTAAAGTGCAAGAAGAGAGGCACAATTTTCTAGGTAAATTGAACATCAAGAAAGAGGCATGATTATTTGAGTGGATGACACACAATTTGAGGAGAACAACAACACTAATTCCAAGATGGTTGGATCAAAAATTGAGGAGATGATAGAAGCAATTAATGAGGTTGTATTGTAATAAATTCATACTCCATACAACGATATTTTGTAGTAGAGGGGCACAAATTTCTATGTTGAGAAGGAATGATTTTTGAGTGTATTTATTATTGTAGTAAAGGGAACAAAAACTAAGATAAAAGGTCATACAAAGAACAAATCATGACGAGGACTCCTTACTATGTCAATCAGTCACTATACTAAAAATTTCAACATGAATTTCAATGCAATCTTGGCACTATTTTTGAGGTTGAGTGTTGTCTTCAGTGGTTGAGATAAGTTGTTATTTAAATGTTGAGTTTGATATTGTTTTAAAAATTCCTTGAAATAAAATAAAAATTCTCCCACTCATGAGTTTCCCCCTTAATAGTTTTTCCTAAGTATTTTTCCCAAAAATATATGTGTATTTAATTTCCTATGCGTGCATTTAATTTCTGCTCAGTAGTTGCTAATTACTTCATGTGTTTCAAGTTGTGAATTTTGTGTATGAGAGAAACTTTTTCTTCAACTGTTAAATTAAATATGGGTTTGGGAATTAAACAATGAATTTAACTATGACTTGATATCATGATGGGGTAATAAACTTTTATAGTTATGATGCTAGAAAAAAATGATTGCGGATGATTCAAAAGAAAAAGATGTTTGTAATGATGAAGGAAACTATGTAGTTACAAAGGCTACAATTGTGACAAAGTAAGCTACACTTTTTTGCTAGATCGATTGTGGCCTTTATTGCTACACTTGAATAGTATTAGCGATGTGATATTTGTGATAATTACTTCACAGTGAGATCGAGGAGCTAGAGAAATATTCACAATCAAAGTATTTGACAAAATATGCAAGAGAATGACAAAAGAGAATGAAATAGCACATTTGAATGGTGCCTATAACTGATCTTTCTGTTAGTGTACATGTTGTAGATGTGTATGATAAATATTTATAATACATTGGGGAAATTTCATGAGCCCTTGGAGGCCATGTGCATGTATACAATTGTCAGGATAGGATTTGACCCCTAAACCCCCCTAGGTTGACCAATAGGATCCCAAACCTAACCAAACAATCATGAATACATGTGTGAACATGCAAGGAGGAATAAATGCAGGAATGAAAGCCATCAATGTACACATGTGTTATATTTTTAACATTAAGCTAGAATTATATTAGGATCTTTAACTGAGAGAATAACAAGCACATCAATCAAACACAAGAGACAATGAACATAGTGATTTTCCTCATGGAAACCATAAATGGATAAAACCTTGCAACCTCCTGAGAGATAGAATCAACACCAAAATAGAAAATCCCAAAATGGTAAGATGATCTCCCGACAACAGTAACCTTTTTCTTCCTAGCCCCGGTGTCTTCTTATTTCTCATCTATGCGCTAAAACTGAGTGTGAGTGAGTGTGTATCAAATAGAGAGGCTAGCTCTCTATTTATACTAATTCCCAACTTGACTAAACACAACTAGGGCCAACTTCACTAGGTGAGTTTAATAACCCTAGTGCCCCGAAACTGCGAGGATTTTAACCGTTGATTAATAGGAGGGTTACCCATAATGACTTGACATTACTTGTTTACATTATAGATCCTCCCAATCGAAACATCGGGGCATGACATGACTCAATTAAATTACAGACACATCCCGGAATAAACATCGGGGTACAAGACATAAGATACATAGGTGAATACATTTTGAAGTATAAATACATCAACACTCCCTCTTAACTAGGAAGGTATTCTTTTGACACAATTTTCAGCCTTGGTCTTCTTCTATGTATCGACTGGATCATCTCACAATATTCATCTTCAAGTCTTCTTTGTCTTCTTTGTCTTCAAGTATTCAACTATTCTTCGTCTTCTTCGTCTTCTTCTAAGTCATCTTCTTCATCAAGTCTTCTACGTCTCGGGATCTGGATCATCATGACTACTAGATCATCACTACTGGATCATCATTACATCTAGATCATCATTGCTGGATCATCATCACATCTGGATCATCACTTGATTTGGATCATCATCAAGTCTGGATCATCATCACATCTGGATCATCACTTGATTTGGATAATCATCAAGTCTAGATCATCATCACATGCTATCTTAGAATGGTGCTATCTCAATTCTTCTCGTCACAGGAAGTTGTACAGAGCTAACCCTTTTTCATGCTAGTTGTAGGCCTACCCTTCATGTAGGTCTTCAGCACTTATATCTGACCCTAAGTTAGAAAGGCCTGCCCAACTCTTACATCTAACCTCATCTTGTCAGAAAGGCACGCCCAACACTCACATCTGACCTCATCGTGTCAGAAAGGCCCAGCACTCACATATGACCATGTGTAAGCACATCGCACCAAAATGGCTTAGTGCTTACATCCGACCTCATCTTATCAAAAAGTCTCTGCACTTACATCCGACCCCATCTTGTCAGAAAGGCACAGCAATCACATCTGACCATGTGTAAACACATTGCGCTAGAATGGCTCAGCACTTATATCTGACCTCATCCTATCAGAAAGGCTCTACACTTACATTCGACCATGTGTAAACACATCGCATCGAAAGGGCTCTCAGTCCCAAACTGAGGATTCCTGGTAACTGACCAGGTGCCTCCATTCTCCTAGAGAATGTCATCAGCCCTTATATCTAATCAACTGGGATACATCCCTCAATCACATCAAAATGACCATGCGCTCACATCTGATCATGTAAGACTACATCCTACAGTCATATCAGAACAACCCTCAGTCCCAGACTGAGTATTCCTAGTAACTCACTAGGTTCCTCCATTCTAAGAATTCCATTCATCCCTTACATCTGATCATGTAGGAACCAATCCTACAATCATATCAGAATGGCTCAGCACTCACATCTAACATGGAAGGAACCTAAATCCTCTCACCATGACAGAATGGTTCAGCCCTTACATCTAACCATGGAAGGAACTTAATTCTCTCCCATGTCAGAATGGCTCTGGGTCTCATCATTTACCCTTGGATGGAACCTTGATTTGGAGAACACCAAGCTTCTCCCTGAAGTACTCAAACTTCACTCTAGCTAATGGCTTCATAAATACATCAACTATCTATTCGTCCGTCATGACATACTAGAGCCGCCACTACTCCTCTCTGCACCATGTCCCTGATATAGTGATACTTGATCTCGATATGCTTCGACATGTCATGGAACACTGGGTTCTCTAAAAAATTCACACAACTCTGGTTGTCGCAATATATACAAGTAGCATCCATCTAGATATCAAATAAATCAAACAGTAGCTTCCTCAACCATACTGCCTCACAACTAGCTGAACAAGCTGCAACATACTCTGCTTCAGGCGTACTTAGTGCCACATAGGATTGCTTCCTGCTAAACCAAGAGATCACACCTGATCCCATACTGAAGCAAAATCCTAAATTTCTCTTCCTATCGATGGCACTTCCTACCCAATCTGAATCAACATAACCCTCTAGGTTAATCTTCTGATTCACCTCGTACTTGAGCCCATAATCAACTGTACCCTTTAGGTACCTCAAAATATGATTTGCAGCAATCAAGTGAACATGTCTTGGATCTGTCAAAAACTAGCTCAAGGTGTTCACAGCAAAGCAAATATTTGGTCTCGTGTTCATCAAGTACATCAAGGACCCAATCATATGACGATACATTGCAGCATCAACAGCTTCTGATGAAGTATCACTCAATAGTTTCAGGTTTGATTCCATAGGTGTGGTTATGGCCTTGCAGTCCATCATCATGAATCTCTTCAGAATCTCTACTGCATACTTTCGTTGTCCAAGGAAGACTCCATCCACATTCTACCACACCTCCATGCCTAAGAAATATTGCATCATCCCCAAGTCCTTCATTTCAAACTCAGTAGAAAGTTTCCTCTGCTTGTCAGCAATCAACCCATCCATACTTTCTACAAACAGATCATCCACATATAGCAGGAGTATCACTAGGTTTCCATATTCAACCTTGTAGTAAAGGTTGGAATCTTCTTTACTCTTGGTAAATCCCACACTAGATAGGAAACCATCAATTCTACCGTACCATGTCCTGGGTGCCTGTTTCAAACCGTGCAGGGATTTCTTCAATTTGCACACATGAGACTCCATGTCATGTGTCTCAAAACCGAGTGGTTGTTCCACATACACTTTCTCTTCTACCACACCATTCAAGAAAGCAGACTTGACATCCATTTGGTGTATATTCCATTTCATCACTGCAGCCAGAGCAAGTACTGATATGATGGAAATGTATCTGGATACAGGTGCAAATATTTCTTCATAATCTATTCCTTCTTTCTATGAGAAACCACGTGCCATGAATCTTTCTTTATATTTCTCAATGCTACCATCTGTAGCATGCTTGATCTTGTAAATCCATTTGGAAGTTACAATGGACTTCCCTTCTGGTCTTGGGACAACATCCCAAACATCATTCTTCATGATCTATTAATACTCTTCGATCATAGCATCCTTCTGTTCTTTTTGTTATGTCGCTTCTTCATCGTTGGAAGGTTCTTTATCAATAATGTCACATAGTAAGGCAACATAACTAGAGCAAGATCTAGTTCTCTTTCTTCCTCTGGGTGTTTCTTCTGAAGCTCCATATCTTTTTGCACCTTGGATAATTTCACGTATCCAAGCAAGTTTCCTCTTATGAGGATTCTTCTCCAGAGGTGGATCTACAGGTTCTTGAGGTTCTTCAAATTCTCGATCTTCTTCTTGAATTTCTTCGTTCATGATTGTGTCATGAATTATGGGTTCTCTTGATTCTTTAGGTTCTTCAGTCAGTTTCTTCCTGGATTTGATGTAGGTTGAATCTTCGTCAAATGTTACATCTCTGCTGATGTCAATCTTCTTGAACCCTAGGAATTATATTCTGTAATCCTTCGAGCTTTCAGAGTATCCCACAAATATACCCGTCTTTCCTGAAGGATCTAACTTTTTCCTCTTTTCTTTCAGAATGTGTATGTACACATGATAGTTGGATGGTCTCATAGTGAGCTGGACTTAGTGAGATTAGCTCATTTTTGAGATGATGGCCTCTCATCTCACCAATATTCCCAAATAGTGACTCAATATTGAGCCAAACCTCATTGGGTGTTCCAAGATTGTCTACATGAAAGAGGAGATCCCTCGAATTACTGATACAGAGCATACCAAATGCTTCATCAAGTCTATTGAAGTACTTAGCTTTCTTCACATCATAGATGGGCTTGGTTTTAGTCCCCATGGTGACTCTATACAGGAATTTGGACCTCATCTGAATCACCATTTAGGCCTTCCATTCAAAATAGTTGAATGGGGTCAAAAATACTTGAGCCTGCTCTATTATTCTTGTGCACTATGTGACAAAAATGTTGTAGATCCTGCAATGAAAAACACTCAGATTTTCTGGAAATATTCCCTAAACAGTAACTCAAACCTATATATATTTTTTTTGTAGCTCCACCTGGCTCTAATACCATGTGATAATTACTTCACAGTGAGATATAGGGTCTAGAGAAATATTCACAATCAAAATATTTGACAAAATATGCAAGATAAAAACAAAAGAGAATGAAATAGCACATGTGAATGGTGCCAATAACTGATTTTTCTATTAGTGTACATATTGTAGATGTCACATCCCCATGCCTCTGACCGGCAAAGAGGGCGTGACTACGAGTTCTATCCGATCGGGCTAACCGCCCATGAACATGTACATGCTTAAGAATTGCCCAAAACACAGGATGCTGAAAGATGATTTAAACTAAAATATGCACACAGGATTATTCATCATGCACAGATGCAATTTAATCCTCATTCACAGCGGAAACAACAGCATTCAAATAAGCATTCATTCAACATGTAAACATCAGTCATTAATTAAGACATTACAGAACATGGGATTAATACAACCCAATTCGTAAACACAACGGAATAACCATATTAACATACAAGTAGAAGGGGAGGCTTCAGCCTATTTCATTCAAGCAGAATAGTGAAACAATCACATAATAATCAATTCCATTCTCATGCTATGCACCAGCATCATACCAACTAACTTAAGATAATCAATTCATCCAAGTAACATGAGTAATTTAACGCACAGGGAAGACCACAGATGAACATCATTCAAACCACAGAGAATACTTATCTTTGAGATGAAACTGTCCAACAACTGGCTATGTGAGAGCAACATTCCACCCAACCATAGATCTCTGTCCATCCTCTATTCTTTCAGCTGAGAGATCACCCCCGAGCTGGGCTGTGTATCCACTAAGGAGGAACTAGATGGGCTCACTTACAGCTATGGGTTCACTCAAAT
>LPNX010685381.1:140006-181818 GCA_001517045.1 Pseudotsuga menziesii
ACAGTTACGATTTCTGGTTTTTCACCCTGCTAGGAACTCGTTTTTGGATGGATAATGATGCTGGGTCCTTCCACAATGGAATGGGAATGAGGAAGAAGCAATCCCTAAGAGGTAGAGTGACTTGTGGTACAAGAAAACAGAGCCCATACTCTGCCATACGAATTTCTGGGCTGACCATGCTCCATTAAAGCCATGGATTGTTTTCTTCAACCACTTCCTTACAACAGAGTTAAATGTCAACAAGGAAAGTCAAATGGATTATCACAATGACATATGGCAGCTTATGGTTCAATCCCACAACCCTTCACCACTCCCTAGTGGATACACACGGCCCCTTCTCATTCGTTGCCTCTATAGTCAGTTTTGGTATTTTATTGCTTGATGTTTATTTACATCATTTTTACAATGTTCCACGGCTAAATAGCACATGGGTAACATTAGGTCCAATGCTTTGCCATTTTAAATAAAACATGAGCATACACTAGCGGGGCCTTGGCCTTAAGCTCCACGCTAGGTATACATACATCATACAAACGGGGTCAAACCCGGGGACATTACAGTAGATGTATATGGTACATATTTATAATATGTTGGGGAAAATTAGTGAGCCTTTGAAGGCCATGTGAATGCATACAAGTGTCAGGATAGGATTTGACCCCTAAACCCCCATAGGTTGACCAATAGGCTCCCAAACCTAACCTAACCAAACAATCATGAATGCATGTGTGAACATGTAAGGAGGAATACATGCAGGCATGCAAGGCATGGGTGTACACATGTGTGAGTGGGAGAATCTCTAGGAGCCAATAAATGACCAAGAAGACCAGAAACCAACCACATTCACACATTAGAGCCCTTAGTCAAAATGTAAGTGGTGTGTAATCAATGCAGACACCTCAAGTGTTAGGATGATCAAAGTGGAGTGCCTCAGCTGCGATTTAATGATCCAGAAACACCTATTTGACCAATATTGATCAGAATAACCTAAGTAGGATCATATAACATAAGCACAAGGAAAATTAAAATGCCTCCTAGGTGTAATACCATGGTACTAAGGTAGATTAATTGATCTAACAAGATATTTTGTGATAAAAATTAATAGTGTGTTAAGCAATGCAATAAATTATTTTTCTTAATATTTTCTAAGCGTCGCATCCCCAACCCTCCGACCATCGAAGAGGATGTGACCAAACATGCTAACTACGCACCAGGAAAACTAACCCCCATGAATATAAGGTATTAAATGCAGTAAGATAAAAACATACATAGATGCAACATATCATTCAATAAATAGCGGAAGCAATACATGATATTCACATTCAAGCATTTCACATGTTCATAGTAATTTAGTTGCAGAGAAAACATAAACAAGATATACTTATCTTCAACAGAAGCTTGTCCTGCAACCAACTACATCGCTGCAATGTTCCACCCAACCATAGGCCAATGTTCTCATCAATCACTCAGCAACACTGCCACCCCCAAGATGGGCATGATTCAACAAGGAATAAGAGGAAACTAGCAGGCTCACATGTAACCAAGGATATACAAATCAACCAAGCCAACAAAATTGGGTTTATCAAGCTATCGAGAGCTAGAAAGGTTTCCTGCTAATCTAGTGAGATCAATCCAAGAGGTATGGACACTTGCACCATAACTATCCTGAATTCTAAAAAATCCACACACACCCAACACAATGAAGCATCCCCTTCTCTACTACATAGTCCCTTGGGCTATTCCTTCCCTTCTAGTGCTATTCAGGAGGTGTAAAGAAGAAATCCAGCCCTCTAGCTCTGTCTGTGAGGATCTTGGACACACTAGGTTTGTCAAGCAAGCTTAGACCCCATTTCCACACCCAAAGACAGTTCAAAGGCCAACAAATGGTGTGCACACAATAACAATAGTTCTGGACTAAAGGGGAAAACACCACAGATACCAAAATTAGGTATGGCAACTGGGTAGAAACAACTCAGACCGAGCCACTCAAATTCGAGAGTCGTTTATGGCCCTAACATGGCCAAAATGACTTCTACAACACCCAAAATTTGTGGCTCTGTTCTCCCACTTGTTGGGTAACACTAAACAACAAAATCCCCCCCCGTAGGCATGTGGAGATGGCACCAAAACGCCCAACAGAGATCCCATCCACTAGATGCTAACAAAAACACTTCACAACCATGGTAAAAACATATGAATCTGCAAAATCATGAGTGGAAAATGCACCGATAGCTCCAAAAACATGAGAAAAACCAACCCAACCCATGACATTACAAAAACAACCTCCCATCCATGGGAAAATGAAGCCAACAACCAAAAACGTGGGATGAAAACACACACAAGAAGCTCTGGATTCTTGAGAGAGCTCACGTGAAGGAAAAATGGTGAGGAAAACATGCCAACGTGGGAGCATGGTATAATGGCCTACGTTTTTAGGTTTTTGCTAGCCCAAGGAGTCAAAACGTGTTTCCCAAAAACTGATGGCTTCTTCAATTCGAATTTGGGCCATCATACCTTTCCCATCCCATGCAATAACCACTTCAACCAATTCCTGGAAGAATTAAATGATTGGGTGAATGAGACAAGAAAGGTAGTTGACTGTTTGGTGGGTTCTCCCTTTGACATTTGGCTTTTCCCCATTGGCCCCAAAGGTTTGAATATTCCCCCCCCATATCCTTAGGAAATCATGCCCCCATCTCATTATTGTTACTTTGACATAGCTGGTCGTGGGTATTTTAATTAAAATGCATATGTACATGGTGTCCAAAATTATAATGTGCCTGGCTAGCACAAAATACCATAGGCAATGATTTTAATCGCCAAAACATAAAACGATAATCGATGGTGGGGATTTTATCCTTTATCTCCACACCACGATTAATTACAATATATACATCATATATATTTAATGCAAACGGGGTCAAAACCGGGGTGTTACGCTAAGTGTGTTTAGATTGTTTAATATATTTAGTTGTGTGATTAGTTAAGTAGCACTTGTGGCATTGATGTGAAACCAAATTTATGATTGATGTGATATATCAAATGTAATTGAAATTGAAGTGCAAAATCAGATTCTTAAAGTACCAATCGGTTTTCAAAAGTGAAAAGATAAATTATGAAAGTGCCAATATCAGCTTTCGAAAGTGCAAAATCTAGTTCCAAAAGCACCAATGTCAAATTCAAAAAGTGCAAAGTCAAGTTGCAAAAGTGCCAATATCAAATCAAATAGTGCACTTTTGAAACTAGATTTTACACTTTATAAACTCCAATTTTGGACTTTATAAACGATATCTTTGGCATGTATTCAAAGGGGCTTGAACTCAAATATTTCCAAATTTAATGAAAATGGGGTTAAGAATTCGTGATGAGATTGGTATAAGTATTGAACATTTTGAATATTTGCAAGGAAGGGAAGAGAGAAGTGAAAAAATTGTGCCTATTGAATCAAGATGTAAGACGTTTCAATGATTATGACCTACAAGTTGAATTGGATATTGAAGGGTTCTATATCCCCCCAAGTGTTAGTCAACTTTGGCTCACAAGTAAACATTCTTTCAAAAGAAACTCATGCTAAAATGGATATACCTAACCTTTTTAGGATGAGTAATTTATTAAAAATGGCATACCAAAGGTTCATCAAACCTATTTGGGTTGTTTAAAGGAAAATAAACAACTATTATGGGGATAACTGTGGTTGATTTTGAAGTCATCAACCTAGTTGAAGGAACTGCAATGTATTAAGGTATAGCTAATATTTCTTGGTGTTAAGGAATGAAGGCAACAATATCATTGGAAAAATATAGGAATAAATTGAAATTAAATGGACACATACTCACGCGAGAAAGAAACAATGATCTCTCTCTCTCTCTCTCTCTCTCTCTCTCTCTCTCTCTCTCTCTCTCTCTCTAAAACACATAATCATGTTTGAAATAAAAAATGATTTATTTTGGTTATTTAAGTTTATCTTACCCTCACACAATAGTGGTATACTATTATCACCTCAATTTTTATCACCGGAGAGACTTACGAAATTATCTCTAGAACATCATTGCTTGATAATAATGTAGCATAATCATGCTACCTCATAGCCACTTATACACCTTAGTAAGCAAAATCAACCATAAAATTGGTTATTTATTCAATCACATAACCAGCCTTACATTTATTTGTGTTATTCACATGTGAATCCTTTAATACCTTTGTGAATTTGTTGAAGTGGAAAAGATCTGCATCTACAATGCAATAATGGCCAATAGGCATGGAAAAAGTGACTCTAGGGAAGTGTACTAAGAATATTTGAGCTCTCATGTAAGTAATGCTCAGTTCTTTGGACTTCTAAGAGTCTTTATCAAGAATTTGGAATCCCACTTGAATGAGGGGCATTCACATTAGAACTTCTTCATAATTTGATCTCTAACTTTACCTATAGATGAAATCCATTGTGTAGGAATTGAGAAGAAGAAATATTGCAAGGCTATGTTGGAGGAATGAGTTTTGATATTGGGAATCATATATACCATTAATATTTCCTCAAATAACTAAAATAAATTCATTCATCCAAGTTAGAGAGATATTTCATAAAGGAAAAGGACCTATCCCAAGGATAGTGTCAGGTCCCACTTACATCCGTTCACTCTTATCGATTGATATCACATATTTGAATCTTTTTCACTGTACTAATAGATCAATATTGATGTTCCCCTTTATTTTTTGTATTTTCAAATGTATTGGCATGGTTACATTTGCATTATAATTGCATGCATGATTTCTTGATGTTTGTTTGATGTTATAATACTCTTGTGCATGTCCCACAAGTAACAATTATTTGTTGATTATTTTACATCCTAGTTAAGTCAAGGGTTTATTTTCTCACAACCAAACCCCTAATACAATCCACATACATTTGAATGGATCATATAAATAACCTCTCTTGATATATTCTCAGTTATGAAGAAATTATTTTTGGCCTTCTTTTCAAGTGCACAATTGTTTCCCACTCTTGTCTTCTATATCTTTGAGTTAGAAAATCCTTGCACCATGTCCTTCAAGAGAGGTAATACTCCATAGTGCAAGTGATATAACCTCTTTTGTCAATTCTCACATATATTGTCACTTTTATGCACCAAATCACCCTACTTCATTGCATCATTAAGAAATCTATATATTAGGCCACCCTCTCTAACACCTTTGGTCAAAACTTAATGAATATTAGCCTCCATGTTCTTTGATAATTACTTATTGATCATCAAACATAGCTAGACACCTAATATCCCTTATGGATAACATTGAAAGCAAGTTATTATTTAAACTAAGAACATATATGACATAATGAAGCTTAAGAACATTACCCCAAGGAATGAACAAGGAACCAAATCCTTTCTATGTAGCTACATATGTGGCATCGTCACCAAAATCCACTTATATGCTTTCCTGATGCTCCTAAAGTCTAGTGGAATACTTCTTATTGAATATTATGTGTGTATTTTCTTTGTGATCAATAACTCACTCCATGAGTTAGTTGTTGTGTCATCAAATCCCACTCCATACTTGAGATCCATTTAGTGTATAAGCATGAGCCCATGGAGAAGGTTGTCTTAAAAAATGAAATAAATATCACATGACCTAGTATAAGCTTCTACACTCATTTCAAACTACTTATTTCATCGCTTTCCCTTCCACTTCTTATTCTCAAAATGTTGAGAAGCATAGTGGCCATTTTTGTGGAAGTTTAAATACTTGACATGGTTTAAATTTTTCTTCCCTTAATGAGAAGATCTAGATTCCTCATCCTTCCCATTTTGACCATTCCTAGGTCTTCCTTTATTTTCATTTGTCATCATATTTCTAATGAGGGATAGGTTATGACTCTCATCCACTCAAGTTGAAACAATATCTAGTCAAGTCTCCTCCTAGATGAAATCATCTTAAATATTCTCAAAAGTGGGTAGTTACTCATGATCACAAACACCTCAAACAAATGAGTTCGAATATTAATAGAACCCAATGCGATAGGAACAAAATCATCATCCTTGACCTTCACTTCGATAAAACTTAGCTAATATTAAAGCTCAATGATCTGAATAACACTTAAGTAATTGGACACTAGGTCCATATCACTCGTATTTCACAGTGAGCTTGTTCCTTAACAACATATTGTGAGAAATATTTGCATCCTAGTATAGAGTGATCAATTCATTGGACATATCCTTTGTTGTGTTCTTATGTTTGGTATGAGGGATCATATGCTCCCTCAAAGAGTATATTATCATTCTCTTTACCTAGTTGTATTTTTAGTGTGTTTGATTAACAAATAATCATTACCAGGATTTGCACCCTTCATCTTAAAAAATCAAAAGGTCATCCTCCTCTAGTAGCACCTTAAGTATTCACTTCCAAGGTATAAAGTGGAAGTTCCCTCTAAATAATCACATTAGCTAAGGCTAAGATTATTCATAACTAAAACTCTTAAAACACACCTAAGCCAAATGAATTGGTCAAAAATAAAATCAGATACAATAATCCAATAAATATAAAAAATAGGGCATCACACCCTAGGACATCTGATAGGTCCAAATCAATTCATCATTCAAGTCTCTTGGGTATAACACCATTGAAACCCTCCATTCCTCTAAAAAGCAATAACAATCTCCATATACAGATTCTTGGAAATACGTATATGCACAACTTCGATACCATGTTAAATATTTCAAATCATGGTATCTAGATTCTACAATAAGAAAACTAAATAATGAAAACGATGGATCCTAAGTGTATTAAACTACAAACAACTACAAACAGATCATCCTTAAAATAAGAAGAATACATATACATAGATCTAAACTCTTAATACCATGTTTGTATTCAATAATTGAAAAGGAAACAAAGCTCAAATCCTAACCCACTCACACATCGAATCATTGATCACTTCCACCTTAGATTTTTTTTCATAGAACAAGAAAGTATAGGGGTATGCAATGATATCCCATCCCCGTGGTTTGAATTTGTCCTAGATGAGCACACCTTAAATTTCATGAGAGATTTCTTATATGAGTCCCAACAATGAAAATAGTTATGTATGCATAAATCCATGTTCCACTCCTTGGTAACTGCACCCTATCTTAAATATAAAAGCCAAACTATCTCATTCAGCTTCCTAACTAAAAATAAAACAACACATTTCTAAATAATATAAATTAAAAATAAAAATAAAAATAAAAATAAATTTATATATTCTAAACTCGAAGTGCTAAATCTTCAACAACAACTAATATAGGAAGTGTTCTAAGTTGGTTGGTGAATGCATGCTAGAGGCATGCATGTGACCTTTTTATCTCTCCCTTACATAACTGTTCCCAAGAATCGCTAGTGTTGCACCATTATTCCATATTTCTTTCTCTCTATCATGAATAGGAAACCAACTAGAATCCACTAGAACACCATCACTACTAGAGAATCAACTACCAAGAAAACAAGATGAAATCTAACAAGGCCAGGCTTCTTAGAAACTACATACAATATACTAAATATACATTCCAAAAATAAAACAAGGGTAATTCACATCCTCTGAAAATATAATTAAAAAGCATTTGCTTTTTTTATCTAATCTAAGATAATTGATAATAAGATTTAGAAAAATCCAAGATCATATATAAGAAAAACAAGTTTATTTCATAATTGGGTGTATATAACCACGTAATTTCACATTCTTTTCCCAATAAAAAAAATAATATTGGTTTTTACATTCCAACTTCAGGAAATTACAATATTAAAATTCCATAAAAAAGGGATTATACTTAGTATCCATATTCAGATGAATGAAACAATAGAAGCAATTAATGCTCTTTAATGCCATGAATTATGTTGCTAACTAATATTTTGGGTGTACCAATGAAGCCTCCCAATCAACATATAGTAATTGATTTGTCATGATTGCACAATTGGTTTGGGATTTAAGTCAATTATTGAAATAATTGGGCTAGTTGTGGCTTTCATACACTACAATGATTTTTTCTATTTTATTTTTCCAGTTTACATTACAACTTATGCTCATAGCAATATGACTTGTTTTATTTTCAATGCACATAGTGAGAAAGGCCTTAAGGCCATCCAAGGAAAGGGAATATGCAACCAAAATGAATGGCTATCGAATGCCTCAAAAGGTGACAAGAAAATATTCATTGGATTTATCATATATTCAACATGCACAAAGAAAGTGATTATTTTCTGATAGATTTTAAACAACACTAATTAGGAAAAAGAAAGAAACATAAATAATCATGCCCATAATCCAATGATAGTGTAGTATAAGTTGAAAAAAATGCTAGTTACTTGAATTCTACTTTTAACAAAAGAATCTAAGTTTTATTTCATTAAATGATCATTTAGTACATCGATTAAAGTCAACAATATAGTATCTAAGTTACAACACCCCTTTCAACCATTTTAGACATTGTTCTTGAACAAATACATTGGGTTTCACCTTTGTTTATGGATTTGGAGTAAGAAACTTTTAGACGAATTGTTGATTTGAAACTAGAGGACATGAACACAATTTGGTTTAGACAAACATTAAAAAAATATATACATGGTTGTTGGAAAAAAGAGCAAGATTTTTTTTACAAAAGAAAGGGAAAAAAGTGCTAAAATGATTGATAGTTTCCATACTATCATCACTCTTCTTATCATTGGATGTTTTTCAAACTTTATGTTATTTATGAAAACTAGAGGCAATGGATTCAACTAATCCAACCAATTAATAATCAAGTGTTGTTAGTAGGCTGTGTAGCGAACTATGTGGCACAAGTGAATACTCTATGAAACCTAGGGTGTGTGCTCTATGGTAGTTCTCAAGGTCAAAATTATACAATGCTCTACATTACCCCTTTCATAGCTTGTCTTGTCTCTCAACCCAAACTATGTATTCCAAACAAACACATGGGCTTAAAATATGGCATTAATTAGGGAATCAAATTTTGTTGGTGTCTACAGTTTTGTTTTCCCATATTTATAAAAAATAATAACATGCACCATCTTTGTGTTTGTGGGTGAATTATCATTCCTATCGAATCTATGACCAAAACCCCTCTCAAAACCACTATTGCATCTTCCGATGCAAGGCTCAATTATAGAATATGGCAAGGAAATACCTTGCTAACATCCACAAAAATGTATATTCAACTCTGATCTAGATATAATTACTCGTGCAAAAAAACAAATTGAATTGAATCCAAGAGATTGTTAAACATGAGAGACAACACCATCATTTAGATGCATGCATGTCTATAATAACAAAGCTAATGTGAACAATATTGTGGGAAGTAAGGTTTAACATACTACAATATCCATAACTAGGACATTGCATGCAACATGGCATTGTTGTTGTCTCAAACAATTCAATTTCAAAGTGTTGAAATAGTACTAACTACCCCCCGCCCCCCCAAAAAAAAGATGTTACCATAAAATTAGTAAATTCTTGGAATGGACAATGTTAGAATCACACGCATTGGATATATTTCCCTCTCACCTCCTAGTGTAAAGCATATTAAATTCATGAAAGGAGAGATATATTAGAAGTTTCCAAACTAAAATATCCATATATGATGAGGCATAATGGGTATATTAGCACCAACATATTTTTCAAATAAATAAAGTTTCCAAGATATAAGAAAATGTTAGCACCACAATTACCTAAATTCCATGTTTTTTTTTGTGTTGAGGAATGGCATCCTCAATGTCTGTCAACATCTACTCTAGTTGACTTTCATGATCTACCATGTACTCCATTCTTGGAATCATCAAAATAGGTGTCTCATGTCGTAGTGCTATGTATGGACCTAACACTACTCTAGTGACGATGCACCACCACATCCTTAACACACAAATGAAGGACCAACATGCCTCAACTAGACCATCAAGTTAACTTGCACGTTATTGTTGTTGTTTAAAGGAAGGGGCCAACAAAATTATGAAAATCACATCAAAAGAAACCCATCCAACACTAAAAATTAAAAAGGAATTTTTTTTTTATATCAACCACTAGAGAATAAGGAAATTCCAATGAAACTAGGACTAAGTGGAAAATGCTAAATGCTCATACACTAGAATTGAGAAATCAATAAAGAAAAAAACCTCAAAAAATCTTGTCAACTAAAAACTCTAATCATAATTGAAACCCTAAGTCCAAGTGATTAATTTTATGTATGGGTAACAAAAGAGAGATTGATTTTATTAGCAACACCTTGCAACAACTCAAAAAATCATTGCAATGTAAAATCATGCCACAAGAAAATTTTCACATTATAAGTTTTAGGATAATGTTGTAAGGTAATTTCCTCATATTCATTGTGAAGTATCCGTGTTGCAATGCCATTGAATTGAAGTTCGATTGGGATTGTTTCTTGTCATCTTTAACATATCCTATCATTGAAACAATTTCAAAATTTAATACTCAAAACATTTGTTTCTCATATCAATGGTACAAATGATTCAAGTAATTTCCACTCTTGAAAGTTTAGGTTCCTAAGAACTAAGCTACGAAGTTAACATGGGAAAAGTAGGAATTAGAGACTAAAGAAAGGATTTTTTTCCCTAGATTTCTTGATATAAGTGTCATTCCACATGACTTTAAAGGAATTAACTCTGCGTTAAGAGAAGAATGATCAACATATTTTTAATAAATTTTCTTAGTAGTGTCAACAATTGCTTGTTGGGTTCATGAAAGTAGGGTATTGTATTGCTTGCACTAGGACTCAAGTCTCTCCAATGACTTGCACATGAGTGCTTGTGCTTGTGAAAAAACGATGGGGATAGGTTCAAGTCCTACACAATTTTGGTGGAATATATACCCCTCACTCATGCTTTCCTAGCTAAAGTGTGTCTTCCATAGTCTAATAAGACATTTTTGTCCATTGAATATTCAAAATAAAGCAGTTTTTTGTCTTAAAGAAAAGTATATAGTTAAAAAATTACTTATCACTAATAAATTTCATTAACTATTAAACAAAACACTAAAAAATAAGATCAGTTTTTTGTCCATTTGATAGTCATTCGTGAAACGTTCGCGAAAATACGTTATAGCTTCTGTCGTTGTAGTATAGTGGTAAGTATTCCCGCCTGTCACGCGGGTGACCCGGGTTCGATCCCCGGCAACGGCGATTACAATTTTATTGTCAACTTTGGAATTTTTTCTTGCTTTGTATATCATAGCCAAAGAAGGCTGCAAAGGACTTCAATACTCTTAGAATTGACAGAAAAGCTTTGTATACAAAATAAGGCTGCAAAGGACCTCAATACTCTTAGAATTGACAGAAAAGCAGACACACATTCCAAGAATTCTAAATTAGTGGAAGAGTGATTATTTTGTGGACTGTTCTTTTTCTTGTTCTATTTGGTATGAAGGGTTGGCAGAGTTAAACATCATTGATGCCCAGAAAATGCCTACTTGTGAGGACAATTTGAAGTTGTGAGTACATCAGTTCCCTTAGCATAAGGAACTACCTTCTTTTGTTTGTGGGGGGATTTGAAAGCCAGAAACCATTGGATTTTTGAGGAGGTGGAGTAACACATATGCAGTGCATATCATTTCTTTCCAGTTGATGGTACAATAGGCTTCTTTGATGGTGCTGCTAGCATGATGATCAAGGTTTCTGAGAGGAAGCAGGTTTTATTATGGATGTGATGTACAAGGACTAATACTCGGGCTGAGTTATTGGCGTTGTGGAGGTTATTATTTTTTTGCCAGGTGTACAGAACTATCTTCTCTTAAGATCTATGGTAATTAAAAAACTGTGGACTGGAGAAATGAAGAAGTTACTCTCCATGTAGCCATTCTATATCAATGGTGTGATTGGATCAAAGAACTCATGTCTTTCTTCTCTCATTTATCCTTCTCTGCTGTCTATAGAAGATTCAATGATTCAATAGGTTAGCTGACCTGCTATCAAAAAGGGTTGTTGATCGTACCGAGGGCATCCTCTACCATGAAGAATTCCACGATTTGATCAAAATCAATGAAGGATCTCTCTCACTGTTTTAATTGAACATGGTTCAGTTTTTGATCTTTTGAATATAGTTTTGTCGATAGAACTCTTAACTGTTTAGTATGGGACATCTTCAGATTTCTGATGGTATGTATTCTGAGGCTGCTTGTCACCATCCGTAAAGACTGTGTCTAGTTTTTTGTTACTGCTTCTACAGCTTTTTTGTTACGGCTTTTACAGCAGAGGTGAATATCTAGAGACTACAGGCTTCATGGTATGTTTTTGGATAGAAAATTGTCTTAATTTTGCTGATATGTATTGTGAGATTGTAATATGTATTGTGAGATTATATGTCTCCCTATGTTAAGACCGTGTCTTAGTTTTATAACTGTGTTTTGCTATAGCAGTGCTGATTTTCCACAGACTACATGCTTTCTGTTTGATAATAATTTTTATGTATTTGCTCTCGGAACTTTAATTCAAATCAGAATAGCATGTTCTGGATTTTTTCAGTTTAAAAACTAATTTAAAAAAAGATTCAACGTAAGATGGATTTTAAAAAACACTTATCAATTGAATTTAATTAAAAGGATGGAGTGTACTTAAATGATCTTGGCATTTACTTGACTGAAGTGACGAATTCAACAAAAACGTCTGAACAACATTGGCTGTTGGAAATAAGTTAGCAAAAGACTTCACCTTTATCTTACATTTATTTTTTAATATTATATGTTATTTTATCACATGTTAGTCTTGTATCTTTAGAATTTGTTACAAGTTCATAAAAAAACAACATTGAAAGTATTTTATTTGTGAATCTCGCGACACATTAGCTAGAGGACATACTTACCTAAATCCATTACTAATTGGAATTTCAAAAAGATTCTTTATAATTTGTTACAAGTTCATAAAAAGTCATTGAAAGTATTTTGTTTGTGAATCTCGCGACACATTAGCTTGAGGACATACATACCTACATCCATGACTATTTGGAATTTCAAAAAGAAGGTTTAAGAACTTTTGAACCAAAATTTCAAAGAAACAACAAAACAAAGACTTGTGTCAAAAAGTGGAACTTTGAAGGTAAAAGAGATTATCAAATAATTTTAAGAATGGAAAAGTGCATAATTGAAGGGAAAAGAGACTATCAAATAATTTTAAGAATGGAAAAGTGCATAGTAGTGGAAGCATTATAAGTCAAGATATGTTAAAATTACAATATTGTAATTGTTATAAGTTACATCTTCACCTAGTGCTTGTGCCTTACTTAATTGTCACACGGGTTTATATGGGGATGTTACATTTTCACTTAGTGATTGTTTTTCTTTTAATTTTTTGGATGAGAATTCATAAAACATAGAAAGATGCTTGTTGAAGATTTATTTTCCTTCTTTTCGTGTTTTTGAACATTAATAAAATTGTCATGTTGTAGTGGATGCCAAATAGATTAACATATGCAACAAGCTCCAAAGGCATCAAAATGTTCCCGCTAGATGCATGGCAAATTTTATCACAACTATGCGTATGTTAAAAGTCAAATGTGGGTTGTGTGGGATTAAACATTGTTCTCATGTTAGAAGTGTGGGGCTAAACTTTTTTTTTTCCTATGTTAGAAATCAGTTTTACACCATGTTATTTGTAATTGTATCTTGTACAATCAATATATAGATATAGTATACAAAGTTTCAAGGATGAATTGCTTAATGGATTATTTAGGAAATTTTTTTGTCATTGTTGTAGTTTTGATTTCTAAAATGAAATTGAAATCAGAAGAAATGTTATACTATCCAATTTAGTTAGGCAATCCATATAAAAATTTAAAAAAAAAACTTTCATGTTAGGAAGTTTAGTTCATATGGTTTTCAATATATGTACTTGGAACTGAGAAAAAAATAAAGATTATATGAAAAACTTTATTGGTTTGCAACACCCTCAATTTAAACATATTTGAAAAAATTAAAATTGTATTCAATTCTTTCAAGCATGTTAGCAGTTTAATTATCATTTCACGCCATTTTTAACCCAAGGTACCATACTCAATCAAGATTCTGCAATTTGTTTTCCCTTTTATAGACCATATTCCTTGCTTTTGTATGTGACATTGTTGCAACTTTACATTTCATGATGGGTTTTTTTATATGCCATATGTCATATTTGTTAATAAATACATGCGTTGACTTAACAAAAGTGTTAAATTATTTTTTAATAAAACATATTTGAAAGAAACTAAACTTTTTTTATGCTTTCTAACCACCCCCTCCTAAAGACTAGGTCAAGACCTCATTTCCATATCGTAGATGTATCCAGGTTCATGCCGATTTTGTTAATAATAACACGATGTATATGAGTAGATAGAAACATGTTGTTTCCATGTGTTTTTCATATATGGCTATTTACATTTCATTTTTCAATATTTTCATAAGTTTGTTGTTTTCTACCATGGAAATATAAATGTTGTAAAAAAAATGGTTTACACTTTTATTGATGCCATGTGATTTTCTTGAAAGTCATACAATATGTAGTTAAATAAACAAATATAAAATTTCATGTTGTTAATTTTTTTACATTAGTGTTTCTATCAACCTGGCTTTGCACAATTTGGAGCAAATGCTAGTCAACATATATTCCACATCCAAGGAGTTAGACGTTGGATGTGTCCTTACTTTAGAAACCAAACTATCGACTCTTTGAGAATATTGGAATTTTAATATTTTGATATTAGAAGGGTCCATTACTATTTGTTTACCTTTTTTAAATCTTACATCTCTGTGACCTTGTGTTATTTAGATTGGATTATGATTTTGACTCATTTTTCTTAGTTTTTTCATGAGCATCGTATCAACAAAAAAAACATTCCTTCATCATCTTCAAAGTTATTTACTTATGATCAAAGATCATATTCATTTCTAGTTCTATATTAAAAACCTCTATTGATTAGGGAGGATAATATTCCATCCCATAATCACTATATATAGAGAGAAAAATATATTTGTATTACTAGTTTATTCTTAGATATTGTATTCTAATTATTGTAAAATATAACATGGTGTTTCTTTTTCTTGTTGTATAAATATAGGTTTCTCCTTTTTTTATATATAACTTCAATTTTAAATATTTAATTAACAACGTTTTTGGAGAGTTCTTTTAGTAAATTTGGATTCGAAAGTGCAAAATTCATTTTAATATTGTTTTCTCAACAATTTTATTTCTAAAGAAACTCAAGGAATGTTTCCCTTATTTATATATAACATCCTTTTTTCCATGGAACTAGTAAAACACCCAACGACGTTAACAATACCATTAAAGTAACTCATGTCAAATCTAGCTATCATGGTTGGTTTTGACAAGTCTCGTTCAGCATGGTGACCCGCGTTCAAACCTTGCAAGGTAGTTGGGAGGAGACACTTAAAATCCAACAATGCTAAGGGTTGGTGTGACCTAGGATGGGTACGATCCCCAAGTGATTTTGACGACTTAATGCCCCTAAGTTATAGTTTCTTAGACCACATGCTAGTCCCATGAGTCATGAACAAACTAGCAAACAAAAAAAGCATTAAACTAACTCCTTAAACTTCAATCTACTTAAATATTTAAATATGTCCTCCCCAAATGATTTTTTCACTATTATATTTATTACCATGACCTTTGTATCTATTGATTTGGTTTGCAAAAGGTGTAATTTATTTGTTTATTTCAGATACGACAATTAATCTATATTATTATTTATTTAGATATTTTATTTATTTACTTATTTAGAAAAAATAAAATTTGACCCAACAAATTAAATGAATCGTTAGTTGATAATGATTTAACCCGCTCTATTGGAGTTGAAGGGAATGCGATTACACCAAATATTGCTAGCATGGTTGGTTTCAATAGACCTCGTTCTACATAGTGACCCAATTTCGAACCCGAAACTTGAAATCCAACCATGCTAAGGGTTTGTGTGGCCTAGGACGGGTGTGATATTTGGGTGATTTTGATGTCTCATATGTCCTTGGGTTACGGCTTCTTAGACCACATGGCTAGTTCAACAAATCACGGGAAAAATAGTACACACACACAAAGGGAAATGAGGTTACACTATTTATAAATATAATGTAAATGAAATTATATCATAGTAAGATAATTATATTATCAAAATTGAATTACAATTTCTTGGCTGATTGGACTATCATAGGGAAATCCATACCACTCACCTCTCCAAAATTACGAGATTAACTTCTAGTTCTGACTTTTACTGCTAAACAAAACAAGATTTTTACAACTGTAGCTAGAAATTTTACCATTGTTTGTAAAGGAACTGATACTGACATTAAACAACATAATGCCCAACATGCTAGGACTTTCGACCAAAAAATATAAATCCACTGAGTTCATAGCATAAACAAACTGACCATGATTAGATTGAGGTCACTTGGAGCGATAATAGAATACACCATTAGGATTCATCCAAGATAGTAATTATTGGAGCCACCTTGGATTCAAGCTCCTCCCCATTCATAATTGCCTTGCTAGTTTTCTTTGTGCTCGATTTCCTTTAGAAAATGAACCCAGAGTGAGCTGGAGTAACGTTCTGTTGAAATACATTATCTATGAGCTCAATATATAGGGTATTGAGATACACATTTGTTTCCTGTTGGCCTATGATAAGTTGATAGGACCATTTCTCCAAATGTTCCATCCTAATCAAGAGACTGAGCCATTGTTTTCCTCCCTAATTAAACCACTAACATTATTAGTAATGGCACATCCTGGTAGCATCTTGTTTTGTCAAATAAGAGCCAGGGTATTTGTGCATCTAGTTTCTATGGCGTGGGTATTCCAGGGGTAATCGTCCATTTGTTTTAGGTCCTATACAAGTTCCTCAAGTGTTGAAAGATCCAATTTTCTTCCAATTTTGTTCTCCATGCAATGAATATTCTCTTTCATAGGTGGCTTAACCATTCCATTGAAGGATACCTTTTCCTTCCTTTGATCTTCCAGAACTCTCAACATGTGCGACCATTTGGGCCCACTCTGCATTTTGCGGGTCATCTGCTTCATATGCACTGTTTGGGACTGTAGAATAGAACAAATTGTATGGAAGATGGTACAGTTCAAAGACATAGAATAGAGCCTAGAAAACATATGGGCGAGTGCACAAAGTTGAGGGTCTCTTTTGGCGCATTAGATGCAATAGAAAACTAAAAAAAACAGACATCCATCAACTTGCATGGATATTTTGACACACTTACACAATGAATATTGCGATGAGTAAAATACAAGAAATGTAGAAAATTGAATGACCTTTCCAAATATATAATTTTTTTCTATTGAAAATGATGTTAACTATCTAAAGTTAGATATTTTTTAACAGACACTTTTTATTTTTGGGACAAATGATAAGGTATATGTTTTTGTGGGTGCAACGTTTGAGTGACTAAATGATGGAATAAACTTATGAAAACCAGTATACATATAGAGAACATAGAGTAATAGTGCATGACTATTTTTCCAATAATAAAAATAAATTTTTAAATTTTTTTTTTACTTATCTAAGAGATCAAACCTCAAAAATAGTATGTCAATTGTGGGTGCAACATTTGAATGTCTTAATGCAATTATTTGGAAATGGTTTTTTTTTATAGCATGTAAAGATCGATGTTATTTAGTGCACCATACAATTTTTTTTTAAATGGTTGAGAAACGAAAGAGATATGGATGAAACAGTAACAATGTGTTTTTTGAGTTGAGGAGTGAAGACAAAATATAAATAAGAAAAAATAGAAAAAATTATGTATTCTTGTTAAAATTTACATATTTGGAATTTGTAAAAAAAAACATATATGTTTCTAAAATCTCATAAAAAATGGAGGTGTGCAACATAATCAGACGAATGACTAAACATGAGCATATTGAAAACTTGGATATGATGCTGAATTAACCATGGTTTATCATACTCCAAGGCATAGGCATGTTGAATCCGAAGCATTGTTTTAAAGTACGAAGCATACACATAGGGATTAAAATTCCATGAAAGCATGGGTGGAGGCTCGGCCTTATCGTTTGGAGGGAATACATTTTTGAATTTAAACAAAACAGGAGTGTGTTTTATTGAAGCAAAACAAGAGTGCGTTTTATTAAATCAAAATGGGCACGCATTTTAGTGAAGCAAAACGGGAGCGCATTTTAGTGAAGCAAAACAGGAGCATGTTTTTAAATACTACAATGAGTGCTTGTTTTGTCAATTATACCAACACATTTATTATTTTATGTCCCCCCTAAATCCCCTCTTCCCCCTACCTCTTACTAACCTCCCCTCCTCTTCTCCCTACCTCTAATCTCCCCTCCTCCTCTCCCTACCTTTAACCCCATCCTCTCTCTCCCTAACACCCCACTGCCCCTTTCATTCTCACTCTTTCTCTCTCTCATGCCTATGTCCCCCCTTATCACTAACACATGTATGTCCCCTTCCCCCCACCCCTAAACCCATAACCCTTGCTCTCTACCTCTAACTCTTAAACACCCCCTATTGTTCTATCTCTAATCACTTAGCGCCCCCCCTACCAAAACCCCTAAACCTCACTTCCCCTCTCTCTCTCTCTCTCTCTCTCTCACACACACACACACACACACACACACATCCTTTTGTATCCCCCTTCCACTAACACCCCCCCCCCCCCCCTCCCCCCCTCTCTCTCTCTCTCTCTCGCACACACACACACACCCACACACCCCCCCACACACACACACACACACACCCCCCTTTCCCCCCCCCCCCCCCAAATTCCCCCCCCCCCCCCCTCTCTCACTCCCCAAATCATCCAACTACACCTAACCCACACCCCCCCTCTATTCCCCCACCCCCTCTCTCTCTCTCTCACACACACACACACCCACACACCCCCCCACACACACACACACACACACCCCCCTTTCCCCCCCCCCCCCCCAAATTCCCCCCCCCCCCCCCTCTCTCACTCCCCAAATCATCCAACTACACCTAACCCACACCCCCCCTCTATTCCCCCACCCCCTCTCTCTCTCTCTCACACACACACACACCCACACACCCCCCCACACACACACACACACACACATCCTTTTGTATGCCCCTTCCACTAAGACCCCCCCTCCTCCACTCTCTCTCACTCCCCAAATCATCCAACTACACCTAACCCACACCCCCCATCTATTCCCCAACCCTCTCCCTCTCTCTCTCTCACACACACATACACATCCATCCACTCTCTCTCTCTGCCTCTCTCACACACACACATCCCATCATCATCATCATCATCATTGTCATCATCATCACCATCATTATCACCATCATCACCATCATCAATATCTTCATCCATCATCATCATCATCATCATCATCATCACCATGATCATTGATCATCGTTGTCATCATCATCATCATTGTTGTCACCATTATCATCAACGATAACATCATCATCATCATCATCATCGTCATCATCATCATCATCATCATCCTCATTGCCATATTCATAATCATAATCTTCATCGTCATCATCATCACCATCAACATCATCATCATCATCATCATCATCATCATCATCACCACCATCATCATCATCGTCGTCATCGACATCATCAACATCTTCATCTTCATCTTCATCATCATCTTCATCATCATCACCATTTTCGACTTCATCATCATCATCATCACCATCATCATTGATCATCATCATCAACATCATCAACATCATCGTCATCATCATCATCATCATCATCGCCATCATCATCACCATCCTCATTATCCTCATCCTCGTCATCATCATCATCATAAACATCTTCATATTCATCATCATCAGCATCATCATCATCATCATCATTAACATGATCATCATCATCAACATCAACATCATCATCGTCATCATCATCATCATCATCATCATCATCATCATCAACATCAACATCATCAACATCATCGTCAGCATCATCGTCGTCATCATCACCATCATCATCACCATCATCATCACCATCGTCATTATCCTCATTCATCATCATCATCATCATCATCATCAACAACGATAAAATCATCATCATCTTCATCATTGTCATCATCATCATCATCATCGTCGTCATATTCATAATCATAATCTTCATCGTCATCATCATCACCATCATCATCATCATCATCAACATCATCATCATCCTCATCGCCATATTCATAATCATAATCTTCATCGTCATCATCATCACCATCATCATCATCAACATCGTCATCGGCATCATGATCATGATCATCATCTTCATCTTCATCTTCATCATCATCTTCATCCTCGTCACCATCCCCGACTTTATCATCATCATCATCACCATCACCATTGATCATCGATCATCATCATCAACATCACCATGATCATCATGATCATCAACATCATCAACATCATCATCAACATCATCAACATCATCGTCGTCGTCATCATCATCATTGCCATCATCATCACCATCGTCATCATCCTCATCCTCATCATCATCATCATCATCATAAACATCTTCATCTTCATCATCATCATCATCATCATCATCATCAACAACATGATCATCATCATCAACATTGATCATCATCATCAACATCATCAACATCATCGTTATCATCATCATCATCATCACCACCATCATCATCACCATCGTCATAATCCTCATTCTCATCATCATCATCATCGTTAGCACCATTAATTTCATCGTCTGCATTGTCATCATCATCATCAAAATCATGATCATCATTATCATCGACATTGTCATCATCATCATCATCATCATCATCATCATCACAATCATCATCTTCATCATCATCGTTGTCATCATCATCAACAACATCACCATGATCATCAATCATCGTTGTCATCATCATCATCATTGTTGTCATCATCATCATGAACGATAACATCATCATCAACATCATCAACATCATCATCATCATCATCATCATCATCATCATCACCATCACCATCATCATCACCATCGTCATCATCCTCATCCTCATCATCATCATCATCATCAACATCCTCATCTTCATCTTCATCTTCATCATCATCATCATCATCATCATCATCATCTTCATCATCGTCATCATCATCATCATCATCATCATCACCATCGTCATTATCCTCTTCCTCATGTCTCCCTAATCCTATGTCTCCCCTCTGACACACACACACACACACACATCCCTATGTCTCCCCTTACCACTAGCACCCCCTAACCTATCTCTCTCTCTCTCACACACACACACACATCCCTATGTATCCCCTTACCACTAACACCCCCTACCCTATCTCTCTGGCACACACACACAAATCCCTATGTCAAACCTTACCACTAGCACCCCCTACCCTATCTCTCTGTCACACACACACAAATCCCTATGTAAGACTTTACCACTAGCACACCCTAACCTATCTCTTTGACACAAGCACACACATTCGTATGTCTCCCATTACCACTAACACCCCTAACCTATCTCTCTATCTCACACACACATATCCCCATGTATCCCCTTATTACTAACGCCCCTTAACCTATCTTTTTCTCACACACACATCCCTAGAGTTGTAAAACAATATAGTTAGGTTGAAGAAAGGGGGGATGTTAAGGAGCAAAGACTAAGGGAGTGCTTGTTAATTCCCCCTAAACCTTGAATGATCCCTTAGCCATGCAACTACCTTCTTAAATGCTTCAAAATTCTATTAGAGTAAAACTCGCACGCATTTTATGTATCCAAAACACGCCCCCGTTTTAGTTAACAATAACACGTGCATGTTTATTCTCAGTATAAATAGTAGCAGTCATTGTCCAAGAAACATTCTAACACATTTTCACAGGTTTGACAGTCCGCGCTCAAATTCAGGTTACAGACAGTGCGTGAACATTATCTTCTTCACCATATTTTCACACAAAATTGTTTTCTGAATCAAGCATCTCCACCACAAGTTTCTAAGTATTGCTTGGAGCATGGTATACATTAAGGAGCAAGAAATAAAGAATGAATTGAGCAAGAACGAATCCATGAATTGATCAAGGAGCCACATAGAGCATCTCCACCATTGTTTTTCTTGCAATTGGGGAGCCAGCAAAGGCAACATTAACTTAGTCATTGTGGTGGAGTATGTAGACACAATTGAGCAAGAAAGAAACCAAGCTTGGAGAATTTCCCATTGAGGTGCACCATACAACATCTCTACCAATGTTTTTCTTGCAATTAAGGAGCTAGAAAAGGAAATGTATTCTTCCCAATCTCCCCCCTAGCTCAAGAGTATGTAGACACAATTGCGCAAGAAAGAAACCAAGATTGGGGAATTTCCCATTGAGGAGCACCATAGAGCATCTCTACCATTGTTTTTCTTGGAACTGAGGAGCTAGAAAAGGAAACATTCTTCCCAATCTTCCCCCTATCTTGAGTATCTAGACACAATTTAGCAAGAAAGAAACCAAGCTTGGGTAGTTTCCCATTAAAGAGCTAGAAAAGGATACCATATATATCATTTCTCATTGTGGTCATGGGAAACTCACGCAATCGAGTAAGAAAATCATCAAGGAAGCGGATACCCAATGAAATTTTTGAAGAAATTAGAGAGAAGAAAAGAAGTGACATGACCAATCGAAAACGCTCTATGGACACTCAACCAATTGCAGTTGTTGAGGATGCCATAGTTCTTCCTACCAATCCACATCAAGAAAGACAAAGCATTCACTCGAGGGGCCTTCAGTCACCATATCAGTAGAAGAACGAGCACTGGATGGCACTAATCAAGGAGTAAAACATAGGTGCACATCAAGGCCACCTGAAACCTTTGTAGATTTAATTGAATGTGGGTATACAAGTGACGAAGTTAGAGAGACATTGAATGCTGAAAGTATGCTCAAAGAAGACAATGTTGTTCAGACCACCCAAGAGGATTTCCAATTTCCACCATTTAACCATCAAGAAGACACATAAAGACATGAATCTCATGTTCAAATGCCAGATAGACCGGGTGATATGGTATAGGGTGCAATTCCAACCTCCCTACCCCCATTAGCAACTCCACGCCAAAGAACTCCAAAACATATACAAATCGATGAAAGTCTCATTGGTGCGCTTGAAGGCACGCTGTCTCAATGCAATATTGCATATCAAGCTCAACATATACCTTTCAACTATTTTTATTCATTGTTAAAATCTAGGTCTATGACTGTTGTTAGGAAAAAATTAAGGATAAAGATGATAAACAGTTTTGAACCAAGTTCTTATGTTGTTAGAAGTTTGGTAAATGCATTTAGCAATATTGGAAATAAATATCGTTCAAAGGATCGCAATGCAGCTCCTCGTGTGTTGTCACAATCAATCATGAAAAAAATCACCAGGGCCTTTGCCTTCTTAAGCCTACATCCAAACTTGTAGGATTGGATATCAAAGCACTCCGTAGGTATTGTTCTAGAAGAGAACAACTTGAATTTGGTGAAATAGATGTCTGGTCCTTCGTTGGTAGGTTGCCATGCTCCAATATGAAGTTCATTGATGTGGTAAAGGGACTGGTGCATGAGTTTTGGCATGACAATAGTATACCTTCATCCAACCAAAAAGATGTACTAAAATTGAGAATGGGTTCAAGGGATCATGAGCCCCACATTAAACATTTTCTTGACATGACACAAATAGAATTATATGAGATATTTAGGCATGAACATAATGAACTTAACTTGGGCCAAAGATCCTTCAAAAAATGCAAACCATGGTATGTTAAAATAAACACAACTTGTAACACATGTTGTTGTCGATATCACATTGAGTACGCTTATTATTATGACACATATATACATATATTGTTTTTTTTGCATAACACTCTTGTGCAAGAATGCTCAACTACATTGCCATCGACATCATCTAGAGAGTTTATCCATAGCATATTGTTATATTTTTAACATTAAGCTAGCATTATTAGGTTCTTTTAACTAAGAGAATAACAAGCACAACAATCAAACACAAGAGACAATGAACACAATGTTTTTCCTTGGGGAAACCATAAATGGAGAAAACCCCGCAACTTCCTCATAGATAGAATCAATACCAAATATAAAAGCCCAAAACAGTAAGATGATCTCCCGACAGCATTAACCTCTTTCTTCCTAGCCCCAGTGTCTTCTTCTTCCTCAGCTATGCACTACAATTGAGTGTGAGTGAGTGTATGTAAAATAGAGAGGTCAGCTCTCTATTTATATTGAATCTCGACATGACTAAAACACTACTAGGGCCGACTTCACTAGGTGAGTCTAATAACCCTAGTGCCCCGGAACTGCGAGGACTTTAACTCTTAGGAAATAGGAGGGTTACCCACAATGACTTGACATGACTTGTTTACATTATAGATCCTCCTGATCGAAACATCGAGGCATGGCATCATGACTCAATTACATTACAGACACGTCCCAGAATAAACATCAGGGTACAAGACATAAGATACATAGGTGAATACATTCTGAAGTTACAAATACATCAACACATCTTGTGTAGAAGGATAGAAGGTTGCACATTTTATCAAAGGCCTTGCGTAGATGGGATATGCCTAAGATGTGGTGGAATGGCATTTTTGGACAAATGCATACATGTCACCGACAAGCATGAACTTGGGAGGCATGAAGTGAACTTCCAGTCATTCAAATATGTCACATATGATGTCAGTGGAGGGAATGAAAGGAAAAAAATACAATTGGTCACCTTTCAGGTTAGTAATGAGTTCCTGAATAGTATTTTTTCCTTAATCTATTGCTACCTCATATATGTAACAACCTATTGATCTGTACATATTTATTGTTGATCTACCAGGTACTGGTATGCAACTCCATGAAGGAATTCTTTGAAAAGACACAGCAGTATGTAAAGAATGTACATGTGGCTCATTGGCAAGATGAGCAGTTTAGAGTGTGCAAGGATACATTTCCTATTGGCACTATATTATCAGTGGTTGATTTTGCAGAAAACTACACTCTTCAACCACAAAAAGAGATTCAGAGTCAATATTATCACTCATATCAGGACAACAAAATGCTCCATATCACCTATAGACATGGGGAAGATACTAACTGAAGAGAACATGGTTATATTGAAGGAGTATCACTTTTACATAAGTGATGATAGGTGTCATGACTTGGCTTTTGTACAACACTTCTTTCAATTGTTCTACAAACACTTGGAGTATAACAATATACAGATGGAACAATATTGGATTTGGTCTGATGGTTGTGTGGGGCAATTCAAAAATTCTCGTTTCTTCCAATGGTTGTGTATTCTCCACAAGAGGCATAAGGTGCCACATATTTGGAACTATTTTGAGACCGGACACAGAAAAGGGGAACATCATGGAGCAGGTGCATGCATAAAGACTACATTACATAGGCAAGAGATGAAATTCACAACTATTTCACTCATCCAAGATGCAAAGACCTTTGTTGCATGGTGTTCTTCAGTGATGGGGCAGGGAGCTAGAAGGAAAGAAGACCAATCATCTCAAAAAGCACATGTACATAGATATTTTTGGGAGGTGGTATATGTAGATTGATCACACCTATATGAGTACAAGCCCATCCAAGGAATTTGTGCATTCCATTCAGTTAGGACGTTAGACAATGCTATAGTTGAAATGTAGAAAATAAAGCTCTCTTGTTTTTGTTATCCATGTAGTAGTGGTTAATGGGACAACTGTGAATCCACATATTGGGTTGATAGCTGGGATCATGTATCGCTCCCCATTGGTCGATAAATAACTACAGAATTATCCCAGTTGGAGGATGGCCAGTCGAGTATTTCACATGACTATGACCACATTTCAGATCTCATACAACCAGGTTCGACTATTATGTTGATAACTTTGGAATGTTTGATGACTAGTTGTGTTTATTTCGCTGACTCCTAGGTTTGCACTTTATTTTATGTAGGGCACATATACGCAGTGGTTTCCCCAAGAGACAATGAATGGCACACTGAATACTGGCTAGCATGTTGCTTGGATGGGAAGCAGACCCTCGTTGTCTCATTAAGCGACTCTGAGGGAAATGATTTTCCAATTGGGTCAATGGTTATCAAAGGAGAATATTTGACACAGGTTGCCCATGCACGAAAGAAAAAAGGTTTTGTATTTGAAGATTATAGACCAGGTTAAATTGTATACCATTATACAAACTTAGTTATTGGCCCAAACCTCCAGCTGCAAACAATGTCAAACAAGAAATCATCAAAGTCATGATACTTGTTGCCTTGCTTCGAGCACAAGAGACTAAAGGATACCGTTGCAATTAGAGGTGATCTCGATGGTCTAGTCGAATGTCCACAGGTAGGTAGTTAGGTATGTGGTAGTTAGATATTTTGGTTTCATGGTCTCATTGATTCTTTACAGTTTGATACATTGAGCACTTGATAGATTGATAAATTCAATAGACTTCTACAACTTGATAAATTGCACCTGAGCTTCATAATGGATTTGTTGTATTATATTAATACTTACATGACTCATGCCTTACAAACCGATATCATTATCTACCACTCTATCTGGGATATGTCTATTGCATTTTCCTCGAATCTCGAAGTTGATCCTATAAGGACATCTCCCTGAATCCGATAATTATCTTCTTCACTCTGATAATTTGTTTCTCCACGGGAAGCCCTAAACACGCTTGCACGACCCACCAAAATTCCTTTTTGATGCATGATTTCCATTCTATGCCCCAGTTGGGGATTCAACAGGTATCCCTGAAATCCTGTAGGAGGTGGGATTCAACATGCGATAGAATAATGGTCGTTGCTCATATCAACGAACCGTCGGCTCCATTGGATTTAGGACATTGGGATAGTGCTATAGGAGGCCCTTTAATCTAGTTCCATGGACAAGAGATCATTTTTTTGGTCAATTTTAGAAACTAGGGTTTTGCTCAATAAGTGAATGTGAAATTTTTGCACATGGGGGTCAAATTCGCATATTGCTTGATTGTAAATGAGTGGCCAGTGTTCCCGCATGGAACATGCCTAAACATGCTTGCATGACCTACCAAAATCCTATTCTGTTGCATGATTTCCATTCTATGCCTAGAGTAGGGATTCAACAGGTGTCCTTGAAATCCTATAGGAGGTCGGATTCAACATGCCATAAAATGATGGCCATTTCTTGGATCGAAAAACCATCAACTCCGTTGGATTTAGGACATAGAGATAGTTCTAGGAGTGTCCCTCTATTGTGGGTCCATGGATAAGGGATCATTTTTTCGGTCAATTTTGGAAACTAGGGTTTTGCTCAGTAAGGGAATGTCCAGTTGCTGCACATAGGGGTCAGCTTTGCAAATTCCTCAACCGTGAATGTGTGGCTAGCATTCCCACATGCAACCTACCTAAACACGCTTGTGTGACCCACTGAAAGCCATTTTTGATGCACGGTTTCCATTCTATGCCTCGGGTAAGGATTCAACAGGTGTCCCTAAAAGCCTATAGGAGGTGGGATTCAATGTGCGATAGAATGATGGTCGTTGCTCGGATCGACGAACTGTTGGATCCATTGGATTTAGGACATCAGGATATTGCTATGGGAGGCCCTCTAATATGGTTCCATGGACAAGAGATCATTTTTTTGGTCAATTTTAGAAACTAGGGTTTTGCTCAATAAGTGAATGTGAAAGTTTTGCACATGGGGGTCAAATTCGCATATTGCTCGACTGTGAATGTGTGGCTAGCATTCCCACATGGAAAATTCCTAAAAACGCTTGCATGACCCACCAGAAGCCCTTTTTGATGCATGGTTTCCATTCTATGCCCCAGGTAGGGATTCAATAGGTGTCCGTGAAAGCCTGTAGGAGGTGGGCTTCAACGTGCCATAGAATGATGACCATTGCTCAGATTGACAAATTGTCGACTTTATTATATTCAGGACATCAATATAGTGCTAGGGTGGCCCTATAATATGGGTCCATGGACAAGGAATTGTTTTTTTGGTCAATTTTGAAAACTAGGGTTTTGCTCAATAAGTGAATGTGGAATTTTTGCACATGGGGGTCAAATTCACATATCGCTCAGCCGTGAACATGTGGCTAAATTCCCACATGGAACATTCCTAAACAAGCTTGCACAACTCATCAAAATCCCTTTTTGATGCATGGTTTCCATTCTATGCCCCGATTAGGGATTCAAGAGGTGTCCCTGAAAGCTTGTAGGAGGTGGAATTCAACGTTCCCTAGAATGATGACCATTGCTCGAATCGATGAACAGTCATCTCGGTTGGATTCAAGACATCAGGATAGTGATAGGTTGGCCCTGTAATTTGGGTCCATGGACAAGGGATCGTTTTTTTAGTCAATTTTGGAAACTAGGGTTTTGCTGAGTAAGTGAATGTCCAATTTTTGCACATAGGGGTCAGCTTTGCAAATTCCTTGACTATGAACGTGTGGCTAGAGTTCCCACATGGAACCTTCCTCAACACACTTTCACGACCCACCAAAAGCCCTTTTTGATGCATGGTTTCCATTCTATGCCTCGGTTCAAGATTCAACACGTGTTCCTGAAAGCCTGTAGGAGGTGGGATTCAACGTGCCATAGATTGATGATTGTCGCTCGGATCGATGAACCATTAGCTCCGTTGGATTCAGGACATCAAGATAGTGCTACGGGAGGCCCTCTAATTTGGCTCCATGGACAAGAGATCATTTTTTTGGTCAATTTTTGAGACTAGGGTTTTGCTCAGTAAGTGAATGTGAAATTTTTGCACATGGGGGTCAAATTCGCATATTTCTTGACCGCGAATGTGTGGCTAGAGTTCCCACATGGAACATACCTAAAAATGTTTGCATGACCCATCGAAAGACCTTTTTGATGCACGGTTTCCATTCTATGCCTCGGTTAGGGATTCAACAGGTGTTCCTGAAAGCTTATCGGAGGTGGGATTCAATGTGCCATAGAATGATGAACGTTGCTTAGATCGATGAACCATCCGCTCCATTTAATTTAGGATATCAAGATAGTGCTATAGTGGCCCTCTGCTCTGGGTCCATGGACAAGGGATCATTTTTTTGTCAATTTTTGAAACTAGGGTTTTGCTCAGTAAGTGAATGTGAAATTTTTGCACATAGAGGTCAACTTGAAGGTGATTTTAGATCTTTCCCTCTTGAAAAAATACTTGTTGCAAACTATTATTCCATGCGTAGCTATAGAGAATTATGTTACCTATTGTGAGGTGTTGAAATTGACTTATTTCCCATCATTATCAAGAAAGAAATATTCTTTGTTTTTGTTTTAATCAAGGCGAAAGGAGTTGTCAATCTCTATGTGGAGGTGAATTGATCTTAGGATCTCATATCATTCGTGGGACTGGAAACTCGAGAGAAGGTTATTTCCCATATTAATTTAGCTAGGTCTTCCAAGAGATGTGAGCATTTGTACGATGAAATGCAGGAGGAGACAATGCCATTACGTCAGTAACCATGTAATGGAACATGTTTATGTTTAGAAACAAGTGGCCAAACTATTACACAATTATTACAAAATATATATATCTTCACACTACGAATGCTTCAAATAATACTCCATAAACATAAATTTCTAAAACAAAATTAATATTAGTACTTCTCTAATCAATTTAAACTATAATAAAATCACACATAACTTTCGTCTCTTTCAAAGTTGTTACTCGAGTCCATTCATCAAATTCCATGTACATTAACAAAATGATAAAATAATGGGTAGGATATACATAATGTGCAAGATATAGTCATAACCATTATTTTGAATCAACCTTATAATACTCGGATACTTTTAGGTTTGATGTGTATCCCATGTATTCATTAGATGAAAGACATCATGCCAAACACTAATTTTATTTATGTAGACCACATAGGTGTGTCAACTTTGTGCATCCTTTAAAATTTTGTTAGGTTGTTATGTGGGTAAGGTGCTTTTGTATTCCACCTATTTGGATGAGTTGGTTAGCTGTGCTGGGTGCTATGTGTATTAGGTATGTTCCATCTTTGTGAATACAATTTAAGATTGTTAATATAACGTTGTATATGCAATTGGATCGTGGTAAAAAAAATTAAAATGTACATTTTTGTTATTACATAATATTCTAATTGTGTATTGTTCTCAAATTTATAACCGATATCTCCATGCAATCGTAAAATCTATAAAAAAATTGGGAACATTACACATAGAAACATTCATGGCCAAATGTGTATAATCACACTTAAAAGACTGAACCATGAAGATCTCATGAAGATCTTTGATATAAAATATTTTTTATATCATGGAAGTTATAATACAAAAATAGAAGGCCCATCTATGGCCTGTCAATGTACACGTATCAAAAACATATTTGATGTACATGTGGAAACAAAAATACATCTATCCTGGATCGCGCCCCTATACTCTAACTCCGGATAGTACATAAAAATACATATTTATCCTGGACTAACACATCAAAAATCTAACTTTCTCTTGTTTTTTCGGGACCCTGATGCTTGTTGCCTCTGCCTATGACAACTGTGCATATCTAGTGACTGCAAATCAATGACAATATTTGTTGATCAGGTAACTGAACTAGTACTATCCAGCAATAACAAAGTTTGAAAATTTAAAATATAACTCAATTGTAAATAAAACAAAGACTCACTATATCCGTTGGGGGTATAGGTGCCTTTGGTGTTGGGGGTATAGGTGCTTCTTGTGTTCTCCTCCTTGTAGAGAGTCTCTCTGCAATGCTTCTCAGTGAATAAAAAAATATGTTAACTATCTCAAGAATTTTCAACATGTACATGAATGAGAAAGTACTGATGAATTATGTTAAAAATGTACATCTCACCGAAAAACCATTTCTACGAGATTATGCTGGGACTCTTCAGTAGTAAGATGAGCCATAGGTTGAACATCAACCTCAGTTGTGTGCACTAATGGACCAAGGTGTGGCTACATTCACCAAATGATAAAATAGTTAGACATCGTGCATGTCCATAAACAATACAAATGAAATGTACAATTACAAATATTCAAGTAGATGTATCTCGGTGTGACTTATCCCTATTGTACATGTAGCATTAATTTCGGCATAAACAACCCCACTAAGGTCTCGCATGGATGACTCTACATCCTGATGCTATAAACATGCAAAAATAACATTAAGAAAAACTACTTGTGAAGTGAATTTATAGCTAACCAAAAACTGACATTAGAGATGTGTACATTACTGTGGGATGAGTAGGTTGATCCTCATGCACACCCACTCTATTCAAGGAAGAGGGTCATCTGGTGTAAACAACCCCCTTATTTACGTTTGGACTACGAGAAGATCCAAACCAAAGAGGTGGTGCAAGGATCTGCGATGATGTCTGCAGTCATAAAGTGTTACCATAGTTAGACATGGAGTTGAATGGATGGAATAATATGTACTGAAAAACTAACATGTTGTAATATACTTACCCCTACCTGGGACATAGCTCCCCCATGGGAGTGACCGCTTCTATAAATTTCTTGCCCCTCTTCAGATGCTAATAGCATATACAATTTTAAAAATTAAAAATATTAGCGATCTATAAAGGAATGTACAATAAGAAATTTAAATAATTTGAACAAGATTCAGTCATAACCCATGTACTTACATTCTTCAATTAATCGTAAATTCCACCTTGGACTATGTCGTTGATATCAACGTCTCCAACATCATGTTCTAAGTTGGGTTCCTACAACTTCAAAAATTGTAAATATTAGACAATTTAACAAATTAATCAAGACTAACACATGCATTAACAAAATGATATGTATTAACAAAATGACAAATTTTTAAATATTACCTCAATGGTGGTTGTTTGGGCCTTGGGTACAACCACAACGGATGCAATACCACCCCTGTGAGAGGCATCAATCTCCTGCAAGAGTAAATATTGCATATATTACAAATGTTTTAATATGTTACATATAGTATGGAAAAATTAAAAATTGAACAATAATAAAGTTTTAACAATGTCGTTACTTGACCACCAGTCATCGTAGCGGTACCATGTCTTGGTCCAGGACCATAACAGGGTCCCCCACACGATGTGCAGATGTGTGGATCACTCTGAGGCACATGGGATGTCGGTCTATCCCCACGAATAGATGTCCCTCCACCACCAGAAGCTTGTGGTTGTACCCCAGCAGAGGAAGAGGGCGCTCTCTGGTCAATAGTGGTCATGTGTCGAGAGACCATCTCAGCTAGAGTAAAAAATACTTCCTATGTGTCAGAAACCATGTCATATGCAGGAGGGATGTTTTCCCTCGGTAGCTGGGCATGGGGTGCAGGTATCTCTGGATTGGAATATCTATGCCTAGCATTGGGTCGGTGTTGGGGCATCCCCCTATGAACTCTCTGAAATCCTAACATGTCAAAATAATTGACATGTTTTCCCATCACAAACTCTACATACAACTTTTAGAGGAGATACAACGATACTTCCCTATTGTTGTGAGGGGGAATGTCAAAAACCATGTACCACCTATCCATCCAATTGTCTCTCATGGGTGGAAAGGTGCACCACTCAATAGAAATATGTGGCCTGTTGATCTCCGGAATGTCATCTGTCCCAGGAAGTCTAAACAATGTATAGATGTGTTGTTTTGCTATTTTTAGCTTTTTTACCTCGTTGTAGCTCAACCCATCGGCGTATTGTTGTCTTTTCCTCTCCATGTACGATGGGATGCTATACAAAGCATCATTTGATATTGCAATCGTATCAACAATAGACAACAAAGAATCTAACAAGGAGTTGCGGAGCTCATCTCCACCCCTCCAAGCAGAACCAATCTCTCTCAGATGTCCAATAACCCTCAGTATCTCTGCATTGTTATCCATAGTAGCCACTGCAATCATAAATACAAATTAAATATCATTCCAAATATAAACACATGATATAATGACATCTCTAAGCATTGAAAAGTGTATAAATAATGTATAAACTAAATCTATCATGTAAATTTTAAAATTGATCTTGAATTTTATAGTAAAGAATAAACACTTAACATTTTTTCATTTCATATTTATTTCCTAAATTCAAGTATTAACTCCAATTTTTAACTATGCATGTGTACATAAAGTGTCTTGAGTGCATATGTTGATTGCGAAGCTCCTCTAGCTTATTTTAAGGCTTGGATTATGAAGTTTCATCGAAATTGTGAGGTGTTGACTATTTCCTTTGCAGGACTAGCTCCCAGATTGTGGGTAGAGGCAACAACTAGACCCTAGGATAGGTGACATAATCTGCTATTGATGAATAAAATCCCAGTATAGGCAACGATTTTGTTAGATATGTAATTATTTGTTGTAGCGTGATTTTTTTGGGACTCCAAAGTCTATTTAGCAGATCTTTGTTTATATTTAATTTGGGCCATGTATGGATTCCACTTGATGTTATTTTAGTTCTATGCCCTCTTTCTATATACCCATGAGAGACTTTAAATGCACAACTGTGTATAGTGGATTTTATGGTTGCAAGCTTTCCACTGGATTGTATTATGTATGATAGTATGTGATTGGCATGTTTAATCAAACACATCAACCTACCTATGTATCTTCACATTCGTAGAGTCTATTGTTGAACTTTGTTGTCTTGACCTTAACCAAAAAGTACCCTTCGTTCAAGAGGAAATATTGTTAAAAGCATGGGAAGCTTCTATACCTTATTTTAACACTTGGATTAGGAAGTTTCATCAAAACTATAAGGTGTTTATTGATGTTCTTGGAAGACCAACTTTGATATGTCGAATAAAGGAAAGGGATTTACCATGTTTGTTTAAGTATTTTAGGGAATACATGAATTCTACTTGATTTTTTTTAGTTGTATGCAAGCTTGCAATATAATTGAGAAACTTTGCATATCTGTTAATTTTGGTTTGGATTCATTATGATGCTTGGAAATATACATATATGCAAATAGTGAAGTTCATTTGTTTTTTATGAGTTAATTGGAGTTTTGGTTTAAATTCGGCATGTAAATTGCTTATACAAACTTGCAATGTGCTTGACAAACTTTGCATATTTGTGAATTTTGGTATGGATTCATAAGGATGCTTGTGAATATGAATATGGAAATAGTGAAATTCATTTGTTTTTTATGAGTTAATTGGGGTTTGGTTTCCATTGGGCATGTGAATTTTGATAAATAATCAAAATTATTTAATTTTTATGATTAAATTGGGGATTTGGTTTCCATTGTCCAATTACATTAGGGGTTTTATTTCCATTGGCCAATTTCATTTTGTTTTTTGTTTCCATTGGCCATAAGTTCATCTATTTTGGTTTAATTTTTCAAATTAGGGAAAATAAATTGATGAACTTACAGAAAAAAAACATGAGAAGAAATGAGAAAAATACCTCACAAAGAGGAGGTTGATCCAAAGGTGGAGGTGGATGGCTTTGGCACACCCAAAAACACGTTCACCCAGTTGATATTTGCTCCATCCAAATCCAACATTCGTGTGATGTGGTGAAAAAACGGGCTCAACATGTTTAAAAAAAAATAGGTTTTGGAGCACGATTTTATTCACTAAAATGGAGGCGTGATTTGCTTAAATAAAATGGAGGCATGATTTGCTTAAATAAAGTGGAGGCATGATTTGGTCTATATCCTAATTGGCATGCCTATTGGAAGCCTTGGGACTAGGCTTTGTAGGTTCGAGATTGCTTGGGATGATTTTTTTTTTTGGATCAAGAGTGATTGACTTCACTCCACCATTGCATATAAAAGGCCCCTCAACTTCTTGCACACACCCATATGCTAGTGTTGGACCATTTTTTCCTCCATTTTATGCCTTCCTTTCTTGACCTTTTCGTCGAAGGTAAGAGTGTCAAACCTTGTCATGATGATACCCCAAACATGGGCTCTGAACCAAAGTACCTCTAAGGTAGGGGAGAGTCAAGCTCCCATGGATGAAGTCAAAACCATCGAGGATAAATACAAGATTATGTACATCTGAAAAGAAAGCATAGATGTGCCACAAACAACCGTAAGTATTTCCATCCTACCAACACTTATTGCCTTACGTGGTTTGGGAGCCATCTTCCATGGTGGGAGGGAAGGCCTCCATTGTTCGCTCATGTGGGAATTATGAAGTGCACCTCATGAGGGAGGGAGACTCATGACGAGGGATATTTCTTACTAATATTAATATAAAAATATAAAGTTAATTTAATTTATTTGTTAATAATATTAAGGTAGAAATTATGTATTAAATTTTTAGAAAGAATATTATATAAATATTTAAAAGAAAGAATAAAAGTGGTAGACAAAGCATAGAAAACTGAAATAAAAACTAAAGTACAATACAACATGAGGCCCTTTCGTTATCTAAGCACAAGTGGTCTAGTACTAGAATAGTACTATCACGGTACATACCCAAGTTCAATTCCCAGCTGGGACACTATTTATTTTCCTGCCTCTGTTCTATCTACATTTTATTCGTATTGGTTTATCCACCTCCCATCACTTGTTTCCTTATTGGTGGTTAAGGTTACATCTTTTAACTGTAAATATTATTAAAAAATGCACAAATGATTATAGTCTTTGCAAATTTTCCCTCTTGTTGCAAAATTGACCCGATTCGATCCTTGCAACGACGTTTAGTTTGTGTGATTTTTATTCAATTAAATTGGTGTTCAATACTACAACATCAATAATCGAGCTCATTAGACATTATTTTAATAACTAGCAATTTCTCCATATGTTGCAATAAAAATTCGATGGAAAAATTGAATTGAAGAGCAATATCTTATCCTAGAATAGGTGCATAATTGACAAAATAATCTATGGAAAAACACTTCTACGTTTAAAAGAAATATCTCGGTAAACTGCAAACCAACCTTGAAGTGGTTTACAATTGTGAGAGGAAATATTTTGTTTAAAAAAAGTAACACTAAAGTAAATTATTTTACATAATATGACATTAAATATCAATGGTCTTTGAAGAATGTATTATTATGTGTAGAAAACGTTATGTGTTAAAATGTAAATTTTATTGTAGAGGTATGAACATGTTTAGACCATTGAATTTGGATTGAGAGCTACTAATAATAATTTTATGAATACTTATTATCTCTAATTGAAAATTGTTTGTTTTGATTATTTTTTTCAAGGAAGAAGGATTTGATTAAACTTAATTAAAAGAGAAAGAACATAAATAAAGGAACCAAAACTAACTAAATGAATAAGATACTAATTTTGTATATTTATATTGAAATGATATATCACCCTAAGTAGATAAACTAAAATAAATGTTAAATTTCAACAAGTTCACACTCCACACTATATAATAATTTATGTGATGTGAAGATAAAGTTGTTCTCAACACTACATGGTAATAAACATTAAATTTCAACAATTTTGATATAGTACAACACTTTCTAAATATGAGATGGTAACATTACCTAAAATATGTAAGTCTATTTAATTTTGTATATTTATTTTGAAAATATATATCAACCTCAACACATGGAATCTATGACCATTCTTACTTACCTTTACTTTAAAGTTTAAGCTACAGGAGCAACCACTAACAACCACTAACAAATGACAAGTTATGCGAGTTTAGACAAAATCAGCTCTTCTAACCGACTTTTAAATTGTAGAGGATAAAATCACATGTTTTGATCATCGATCTTTGATTAAGAACTACCAATAATAATTTAATAGTTATTGCTTATATATATATATATATGCAAAAAATCCATTGCAACTTCAGTCATTTAAAAAAAACAAAAAAAGGCATTCAATTCGAAGTTCTTTGTTATTTTTTTTTTATTTATAATTTATATTTGCACGAGGCCTTGGCATGGAAGGGAACCAAGTTCCACCAGAAGCTCTTTCTTACGAAAAAATATATTGGAACCGTGTGTAATTTGCTTAGTAATTCATAGGCTTTGACTTTTAGAAAACCATGATTTCCAACATTTCACCGGATTAAACGACCTGGAAATCAAAGAACATAAAATTAACACGGGTGCAACAAAACAAATATATTTTAAACTCTATACCTATATTTTAAACAAATACAAGTAGAGTTGTTGTGTTCAGTTCAGACTCTATACATATATAATCTTGAGAGAGTGGTGGATTGAACAATGAAATCATTGCATAAAAGGGTCTCTAATTTAAAAAGAAGAAAATTTTTTGATTTGTATTAAAATTAAACTATCGTTATTCTCATTAACAGCGTATAAAAAAACTAGTAAACAAAAACAAAAGTGAGATTTTAAGAGTCGGTGAAATGATTTTAAGAGTCGGTGAAATAATCTATATCTAGCTCATAATATGTAAAGCCTTGCCGTTGAGAAGCACCAGGCAATCTTCGTTCTCGTTAACAGAATCCTCACTGCTGCCATAATCGGTATTCAAGGTTTCCATAATCCTACGAAATAGAGCGACCTCGCAGGGCAGAGTGAGAGGGCCCGCGAAGTCGAGAGCATATTCCTTCTCCGCCTCCTCTAACAACATCCGAAAAAGAGTGTGGTTAACCGATTCCATTCTAATCACGAATCGGGTGCGGTCGGGGCCAACATAGACTGTGAAATATCCTTGCAGGAGAACCATGTCATCCCAGTCGCCGTCGGACCAAGAAACTTTACAGACCATATTCCTTGCTTTTGTATGTGACATTGTTGCAACTTTACATTTCATGATGGATTTTTTGATATGGCATATGTCATATTTGTTAATAAATACCTGCGTTGACTTAACACAAGTGTTAAATTATTTTTTAATAAAACATATTCGAAAGAAACTAAACTTTTTTTATGCTTTCTAACCATCCTCTCCTAAAGACTAGGTCAAAACCTCATTTCCATATCCAGGTTCATGCCAATTTTGTTAATAATGACACGATGTATATTTAAGATTTGACGAGTAGATATAAACATGCTGTTTCCATGTGTTTTTCATATATGGCTATTTACATTTCATTTTTCAATATTTGCATAAGATTGTTGTTTTCTACCATGGAAATATCAATGTTGTAAAAAAATGGTTTACACTTTTATTGATACCATGTTTTTTTCTTGAAAGTCATACAATATGTAGCTAAATAAACAAATATAAAATTTCATGTTGTTAATTTTTTTACATTAGTGTTTCTATCAACCTAGCTTTGCACAATTTGGAGCAAATGCTAGTCAACATATATTCCACATCCAAGGAGTTAGACGTTGGATGTGTCCTTACTTTAGAAACCAAACTATCGACTTTTTGAGAATATTGGAATTTTAATATTTTGATATTAGAAGGGTCCATTACTATTTGTTTACCTTTTTTAAATCTTACATCGTTGTGACCTTGTGTTTTTTAGATTGGATTACGATTTTGACTCATTTTTCTTAGTTTTTTCATGAGCATCGTATCAACAAAAAAACATTCCTTCATCATCTTCAAAGTTATTTACTTATGATCAAAGATCATATTCATTTCTAGTTCTATATTAAAATCCTCTATTGATCAGGGAGGATAATATTCCATCCCATAATCACTATATATAGAGAGAAAAATGTATTTGTATTACTAGTTTATTCTTAGATATTGTATTCTAATTATTGTAAAGGATAACATGTTGTTTCTTTTTCTTGTTGTATAAATATAGGTTTCTCATTTTTTTTATATATAACTTCAATTTTAAATATTTAATTAACAAAGTTTTTGGAGAGTTCTTTTAGTAAGTTTGGATTCAAAAGTGCTAAATTCATTTTAATATTGTTTTCTCAACAATTTTATTTCTAAAGAAACTCAAGGAATGTTTCCCTTATTTATAGAAAACATTATTTTTTCCATGGAACTAGTAAAACACCCAACGATGTTAACAATACCATTAAAGTAACTCATGTCAAATCTAGCTATCATGGTTGGTTTCGACAAGTCTCGTTCAACATGGCGACCCGCGTTCAAACCTTGAAAGGAAATTGGGAGGAGACACTTAAAATCCAACAATGCTAAGGATTGGTGTGACCTAGGATGGGTGCGATCCCCAAGTGATTTTGACGACTTAATGCCCCTAAGTTATAGTTTCTTAGACCACATGCTAGTCCCATGAGTCATGAACAAACTAGCAAACAACAAAAGCGTTAAACTAACTCCTTAAACTTCAATCTACTTAAATATTTAAATATATCCTCCCCAAATGATTTTTTCACTATTATATTTATTACTATGACCTTTGTATCTATTGATTTGGTTTGCAAAAGGTGTAATTTATTTGTTTATTTCAGATATGACAATTAATCTATATTATTATTTATTTAGATATTTTATTTATTTACTTATTTAGAAAAAATAAAATTTGACCCAAAAAATTAAATGAATTGCTAGTTGATAATGATTTAACCTGCACTATTGGAGTGGAAGGGAATGCGATTACACCAAATATTGCTAGCATGTTTGGTTTCAACAGACCTCGTTCTACATAGTGACCCAATTTCGAACTGAGTTCATAGCATAAAAGAACTCACCATGATGAGATCGAGGTCACTTGGAGTGATAATAGAATACACAATTAGGATTCATCCAAGATAGTAATTATTGGAGCCACCTTGGATTCAGGATCCTCCCCATTCATAATTGCCTTGCTAGTTTTCTTTGTGCTCGGTTTCCTTTAGAAAATGAACCCAGAGTGAGTTGGAGTAACCTTCTGTTGAAAGACCTTATCTATGAGCTCAATATATAGGGTATTGAGATACACATTTGTTTCCTATTGGCCTATGATAAGTTGATAGGACCATTTCTCCAAATGTTCCATCCTAATCAAGAGACTGGGGCCATTGTTTTCCTCCCTAATTAAACCACTAACATTATTAGTAATGGAACATCCCGGTAGCATCTTCTTTTGTCAAATAAGAGCCAGGGTATTTGTGCATCTAGTTTCTATGGCGTGGGTATTCCAGGGGTCAGCATCCATATGTTTTAGGTCCTCTGCAAGTTCCTTAAGCGTTGAAAGATCCAATTTTCTTCCAATTTTGTTCTCCATGCGATGAATATTCTCTTCCATAGGTGGCTTAACCATTCCATTGAAGGATACCTTTTCCATCCTTTGTTCTTCCAGAACTCTCAACATGTGCAACCATTTGGGCCCGCTCTGCGTTTTGCGGGTCATCTGCTTCATATGCACTGTTTGGGACTGTAGAATAGAACAAATTGTATGGAAGATGGTACAGTTCAAAGACATAGAAGAGAGCCTAGAAAACATATGGGTGAGTGCACAAAGTTGAGGGTCTCTTTTGGCACATTAGATGCAATAGAAAACTGAAAAAATAGACATCCATCAACTTGCATGGATATTTTGACACACTTACACAATGAATATTGTGATGAGTAAAATACAAGAAATGCAGGAAATTGAATGAACTTTCCAAATATATAATTTTTTTCTATTGAAAATGCTGTTAACTATCTAAAGTTAGATATTTTTTAATGGGCACTTTTTAGTTTTTGGACAAATTATAAGGTACATGTTTTTGTGGGTGCAACGTCTGAGTGACTAAATGATGGAATAAACTTACGAATACTGGTATACATATAGAGAACATAGAGTAATAGTGCATGACTATTTTTCCAATAATAAAAATAATATTTTTTAATTTTTTTTTTACTTATCTAAGAGATCAAACCTCAAAAACAATAGGTCAATTGTGGGTGCAACGTTTGAATGTCTTAATGCTATTATTTGGAAATGGTTTTTTTATAGCATGTAGAGGTCGGTGTTATTTAGTGCACCGTAAAAAAAAAATTAAACAGTTGAGAAACGAAAGAGATATGGATGAAACACTAACAATTTGTTTTTTGAGTTGAGGAGTGACGACAAAAGATAAATAAGAAAAAAATAGAAAAAATTATGTATTCTTGTTAAAATTTACATATTTGGAATCTGTTAAAAAAACATATATGTTTCTAAAATCTCAGAAAAAATGGAGGTGTGCAGCATAATCAGATGAACGACTAAATAGGATCATATTGAAAACTTGGATATGATGCTGAATTAGCCATGGTTTATTATACTCCAAGGCGTAGGCATGTTGAATCTGAAGCAAAGTACGATGCATACACATAGGCATTAAAATTCCATGAAAGCATGGGTGGAGGCTTGGCCTTATCATTTGGAGGGAATACATTTTTGAATTTAAACAAAACAGGAGCCTTTTTTCATTGAAGCAAAGTGGGAGCGCGTTTTATTAAATCAAAATGGGCATGCGTTTTAGTGAAGCAAAACGGGAGTACATTTTAGTAAAGTAAAACGGGAGTGTGTTTTTAAATACTAAAATGAGTGCTTGTTTTGTCAATTATACCAATACATTTATTATTTTATGTCCCCATTGACTCCCCTCTTCCCCCTAACTCTTACTAACCCCCCCTCCTCTTCTCCGTATGTCTAATCCCCCCTCCTCCTCTCCCTACCTTTAACCCCATCCTCTCTCTTCCTAACACCCCACCGCCCCATTCATTCTCACCCTTTCTCTCTCTCATGCCTATGTCCCCCCTTACCACTAACACGTGTATGCCCCCTTCCCCCATGGGGAATTCACTTAGTGAACCTCTACATAGCACGTGCGATCGTGGGATATTAGATAATACCCTTAATTTCGAGAGATATTGACCCAAACTCTTTTTGTTGAAACCCCCTCCCAATACTTAAAACCTCCTCCCCACCCATTTTATACCTCAATCCTTATAAACCACCTTATCCACCCCGACATTAAACCCCTCATCCCCCCAATACCTGTAATATATTGGTTTGATTTTTGATAATTTTAAAACCCACAATATGAACTAACATGATAGGATATTGGTCAACAAGTGAAGCCCCCGTGCCTCCCCCCC
>LPNX010685381.1:184848-197475 GCA_001517045.1 Pseudotsuga menziesii
AATGAATTGAGCAAGGAAGAATCCATTAATTGAACAAGGATCCACATAGAGCATCTCCACCATTGTTTTTCTTGCAATTGAGGAGCTAGCAAAGGCAACATTAACTTAGTCATTGTGGTGGAGTATGTAGACACAATTGAGCAAGAAAGAAACCAAGCTTGGGGAATTTCCCATTGAGGCGCACCATATATCATCTCTACCAATGTTTTTCTTGCAATTGAGGAGCCAAAAAAGGCAATGTATTCTTCCCAATCTTCCCCCTAGCTCAAGAGTATGTAGACACAATTGTGCAAGAAAGAAACCAAGCTTGGGGAATTTCCCATTGAGGAGCACCATAGAGCATCTCTACCATTGTTTTTCTTGGAATTGAGGAGCTAGCAAAGGAAACATTCTTCCCAATCTTCCCCCTATCTTGAGTATCTATACACAATTGAGCAAGAAAGAAACCAATCTTGGTTAGTTTCCCATTAAAGAGCTAGAAAAGGAAACCATATATATCATTTCTCATTGTGGTCATGGGAAACTCAGGAAATCGAGCAAGAAAATCATCAAGGAAGCAGATACCCGATGAAATTCTTGAAGAAATTAGAGAGAAGAAAAGAAGTGACATGACCAATCGAAGACGCTCTATGGACACTCAACCAATTACAGTTGTTGAGGATGCCATAGTTCTTCCTACCAATCCACATCAAGAAAGACAAAGCATTCGCTCGAGGGGACTTTGGTCACCATATCAGTAGAAGAACAAGCACTGCATGGCAATGATCAAGGAGTAAAACGTAGGTGCACATCAAGGACACCTGAAACCTTTGCAGATTTAATTGAATGTGGTTATACAAGTGAAGAAGTTAGAGAGACATTGAATGCCAAAGGTATGCTCAAAGAAGACAATGTTGTTCAGACCACCCAAGAGGATTTCCAATTTCCACCATCTGACCGTCAAGAAGACACGTAAGGACATGAATCCCATGTTCAAATGCCAGACAGACTAGGTGATATGGTATAGGGTGCAATTCCAACCTCCCTACCTCCATTAGCAACTCCACGCCGAAGAACTCCAAAACATATACAGATCGATGAAAGTCTCATTGGTTTGCTTGGGGCATAACATCATGACTCAATTACATTATAGACACATCCCGGAATAAACATCAAGGTACAATACATAAGATACATAGGTGAATACATTCTGAAGTTACAAATACATCAACACATCTTGTGTAGAAGGATAGAAGGTTGCACATTTTATCAAAGGCCTTGCGTAGATGGGACATGCCCAAGGTGTGGTGCAATGGCATTTTTGGACAAATGCATACATATCACCGATGAGCATGAACTTGGGAGACATGAAGTGAACTTCCAGTCATTCAAATATGTCACGTATGATATTGGTGGAGGGAATGAAAGGAAAAAAATACAATTGGTCACCTCTCAGGTTAGTAATGAGTTCCTGAATAGTATTTTTTCCTTCATCTATTGTTACTTCATATATGTAACAACCTATTGATCTGTACATCTTTATTGTTGATCTACCAAGTACTAGTATGCAACATCATGAAGGAATTCTTTGAAAAGACACAACAATATGTAAAGAATGTACATGTGGATCATTGGTAAGATGAGCAGTTTAGAGCGTGCAAAGATACATTTCCTATTGGAACTATATTATCAGTGGTTGATTTTGCGGAAAACTACACTCTTCAAACACAGAATGAGATTCAAAGTCAATATTATCACTCATATCAGGACAACAAAATGGTCCATATCACCTATAGACATGGGGAAGTTAGTACTGAAGAGAACATGGTTATATTGAAGGATTATCACTTTTACATAAGTGATGACAGGTGTCATGACTTGGATTTTGTACAACACTTCTTTCAATTGTTCTACAAACACTTGGAGGATAACAATATACAGATGGAACAATATTGGATTTGGTCTGATGGTTGTGCGGGGCAATTAAAAAATTCTCATTTCTTCCAATGGTTGTGTATTCTCCACAAGAGGCACAAGGTGCCACATATTTGAAAATATTTTGAGACCGGACACAGAAAAGGGGAACATCATGGAGCAGGTGCATGCATAAAGACTACATTACATAGGCAAGAGATGAAATTCACAACTATTTCACTCATCTGAGATGCAAAGACCATTGTTGCATGGTGTTCTTCAGTGATGGGGCAGGGAGCTAGAAGGCAAGAAGACCAATCATCTCAAAAAGCACATGTACATAAATATTTTTGGGATGTGGTATATGTAGATTGATCACACCTATATGAGTACAAGCCCATCCAAGGAACTCGTGCATTCCATGTAGCAGTGGTTAATGGGACAACTGTGAATCCACATATTGGGTTGACAGCTGGGATCGTGTATCGCACCCCATTGGTCAACAAATAACTGTAGAATTATCCCAGTTGGAGGATGGCCAGTCGATATTTCACATGACTATGACTACATTTCAGATCTCATACAACTAGGTTCGACTATTGTGTTGATAACTTTGAAATGTTTGATGACTAGTTGTGTTTATTTAGCTGACTCCTACGTCTGCACTTTATTTTATGCAGGGCACATATACGTAGTGGTTTCCCCAAGAGACAATGAATGGCACACTGAATACTAGCTAGCACGTTGCTTGGATGGGAAGCAGACCCTCATTATCTCATTAAGCTACTCTGAGGGCAATGATTTTCCAATTGGGTCAATGGTTATCAAAGGAGAATATTTGACACAGGTTTCCCACGCACGAAAGAAAAAAGGTTATGTATTTGAAGATTATAGACTAGGTCAAATTGTTTACCATTATACAAACTTAGTTATTGGCCCAAACCTCCGGCTCCAAACAATGCCAAACAAGAACTCATCAAAGTCATGATACTTGTTTCCTTACTCCGAGCACAAGAGGATAAAGGATATCGTTGCAATTAGAGGTGATCCTGATGGTCTATTCAAATGTCCACAGGTAGGTAGTCAGGTATGTGGTAGTCAGATATTTTGGTTTCATGGTCTCATTGATTATTTGCAGTTTGATACATTGAGCACTTGATAGATTGATAAATTCAATAGACTTCTACAACTTGATAAATTGCACTTGAGCTTCATAATGGATTTGTTGTATTATATTGATACTTACATGAATCATGCCTTATAGACCAAGACCATTATCTAGCACTCTATCTGGGATATGTCTATTGCATTTGCCTTGAATCTTGAACTTGGTCCTATAAGGACATCTCCTTGAATCCGATAATTATCTCCTTCATTCTCATAATTTGTTTCTCCACGGGAAGCCCTAAAAATGCTTCCACAACCCACTAGAATCCCTTTTTGATGCATGATTTCCATTCTATGCCCCAGTTGGGGATTCAACATGCGTCCCTGAAATCGTGTAGGAGGTGGGATTCAACATGTGATAGAATGATGGTCATTACTCAGATCGACAAACCATTGGCTCCATTGGATTTAGGACATTGGGATAGTGCTATAGTATGCCCTTTAATCTAGTTCCATGGACAAGAGATCATTTTTTTGGTCAATTTTAGAAACTAGCGTTTTGCTCAATAAGTGAATGTGAAATTTTTGCACATGGCGGTCAAATTCGCATATTGCTTGATCGTAAATGAGTGGCCAGTGTTCCCGCATGGAACATGCCTAAACATGCTTGCATTACCTACCAAAATCCCATTCTGTTGCACAATTTCCATTCTATGCCCACAGTATGGATTCAATAGGTGTCCTTGAAAGCCTATAGGAGGTCGGATTCAACGTGCCATAAAATGATGGCCATTTCTTGGATCAAAAAACCGTCATCTTCGTTGGATTTAAGACATCGAGATAGTTCTAGGAGTGTCCCTCTACTACGGGTCCATGGATAAGGGATCATTTTTTCAGTCAATTTTGGAAACTAGGGTTTTGATCAGTAAGGGAATGTCCAGTTTCTACACATAGGGGTCATCTTTGCAAATTCCTCAACCGTGAATGTGTGCCTAGCATTCCCACATGCAACCTACCTAAACATGCTTGTGTGACCCACTGAAAGCCATTTTTGATGCATGGTTTCCATTCTATGCCTCGGGTAAGGATTCAACAGGTGTCCGTGAAAGCCTATAGGAGGTGGGATTCAATGTGCGATAGAACGATGTTCATTGCTCGGATCGACGAACCGTTGGCTCCATTGGATTTAGGACATCGGGATATTGCTATGGGAGGCCCTCTAATCTGGCTCCATGGATAAGAGATCATTTTTTTGGTCAATTTTAGAAAGTAGGGTTTTCTCAATAAGTGAATGTGAAAGTTTTGCAGATGGGGGTCAAATTTGCATATTTCTCAACTGTGAATGTGTGGCTAGCGTTCCCACATGGAAAATTCCTAAAAACGCTTGCATGACCCACTAGAAGCCCTTTTTGATGCATGGTTTCCATTCTATGCCCCAGGTAGGGATTCAATAGGTGTCCGTGAAAGCCTGTAGGAGGTGGGATTCAATGTGCCATAGAATGATGACCATTGCTAAGATTGACAAACTGTCGACTTTGTTATATTCAGGACATCAATATAGTGCTAGGGTGGCCCTCTAATATGGGTCCATGGACAAGGAATTGTTTTTTTGGTCAATTTTTAAAACTAGGGTTTTGCTCAATAAGTGAATGTGGAATTTTTGCACATGGGGGTCAAATTCACAGATCGCTCGGCCGTGAACATGTGGATAAATTCCCACATGGAACATTCCTAAACAAGCTTGCACGACTCATCAAAATCCCTTTTTGATGCATGGTTTCCATTCTATGCTCTGATTAGGGATTCAATAGGTGTCGCTGAAAGCATGTAGGAGGTGGAATTCAACGTTCCATAGAATGATGACCATTGCTCAAATCGATGAACCATCATCTCGGTTGGATTCAGGACATCAGGATAGTGATAGGGTGGCCCTCTAATTTGGGTCCATGGACAAGGGATCTTTTTTTTAGTCAATTTCGGAAACTAGGGTTTTGCTCAGTAAGTGAATGTCCAATTTCTGCACATAGGGGTCAGCTTTGCAAATTCCTTGACTGTGAACGTGTGGCTAGAGTTCCCACATGGAAACTTCCTCAACACACTTTCACGACCCACCAAAATCCCTTTTTGATGCATGGTTTCCATTCTATGCCCCGGTTCAAGATTCAATAGGTGTTCCTGAAAGCCTGTAGGAGGTGGGATTCAACGTGCCATAGATTGATGATTGTTGCTCGGATCGATGAACCATTAGCTCCGTTGGATTCAGGACATCAATATAGTGCTATGGGAGGCCCTCTAATTTGGTTCCATCGACAAGAGATCATTTTTTTCGTCAAGTTTTGAGACTAGGGTTTTGCTTAGTAAGTGAATGTGAAATTTTTGCACATGGGGGTCAACTTCACATATTTCTTGACCGTGAATGTGTGGCTAGTGTTCCCACATGGAACATGCCTAAAAATTCTTGCACGACCCATCAAAAGACCTTTTTGATGCACGGTTTCCATTCTATGCCCCGGTTAGGGATTCAACAGGTGTTCCTGAAAGCTTGTCGGAGATGGGATTCAATGTTCCATAGAATGATGAACGTTGCTCAGATCGACGAACCATCTACTCTGTTGAATTCAAGATATCGAGATAGTGCTATAGTGGCCCTCTGCTCTGGGTCCATGGACAAGGGATCATTTTTTTGTCAATTTTTGAAACTAGGGTTTTGCTCAGTAAGTGAATGTGAAATTTTTGCACATAGAGGTCAACTTGAAGGTGATTTTAGATCTTTCCCTCTTGAAAAAATACTTGTTGCAAACTATTATTCCATGCGTAGCTATAGAGAATTATGTTACCTATTGTGAGGTGTTGAAATTGACTTATTTCCCATCATTATCAAGAAAGAAATATTCTTTGTTTTTGTTTTAATCAAGGCGAAAGGAGTTGTCAATCTCTATGTGGAGGTGAATTGATCTTAGGATATCATATCATTCGTGGGACTGGAAACTCGAGAGAAGGTTATTTCCCATATTAATTTAGCTAGGTCTTCCAAGAGATGTGAGCATTTGTACGATGAAATGCAGGAGGAGACAATGCCATTACGTCAGTAACCATGTAATGGAACATGTTTATGTTTAGAAACAAGTGGCCAAACTATTACACAATTATTACAAAATATATATATATTCACACTACGAATGCTTTGAATAATACTCCATAAAAATAAATTTATAAAACAAGATTAAGATTAGTACTTCTCTAATCAATTTAAACTATAATAAAATCACACATAACTTTTGTCTCTTTCAAAGTTGTTACTCGAGTCCATTCATCAAATTCCATGTCCATTAACAAAATGATAAAATAATGGGTAGGATATACATAATGTGCAAGATATAGTCATAACCATTATTTTGAATCAACCTTATAATACTCGGATACTTTTAGGTTTGATGTGTATCCCATGTATTCATTAGATGAAAGACATCATGCCAAACACTAATTTTATTTATGTAGACCACATAGGTGCATCACTTAGGTGTGTCAACTTCGTGCATCCTTTAAAATTTTGTTATGTTGTTATGTGGGTAAGGTGCTTTTGTATTCCACCTAGTTGGATCAGCTGCTTAGCTGTGCTGGGTGCTATGTGTATTAGGTATGTTCCATCTTTGTGAATACAATTTAATATTGTTAATATAACGTTGTATATGCAATTGGATCGTGGTAAAAAAAATTAAAATGTACATTTTTGCTATTACATAATATTCTAATTGTGCATTGTTCTCAAATTTATAACTGATATCTCCATGCAATCGTAAAATCTATAAAAAGATTGGGAACATTACACATAGAAACATTCTTGGCCAAACGTGTATAATCACACTTAAAAGACTGAACCATGAAGATCTCATGAAGATCCTTGATATAAAATATTTTTTATATCATGAAAGTTATAATACAAAAATAGAAGGCCCATCTATGGCCTGTTAATGTACATGTATCAAAAACATATTTGATGTACATGTGGAAACAAAAGTACATCTATCCTGGATCACGCCCCTATACTCTAACTCCGGATAGTACATAAAAATACATATTTATCCTGGACTAACACATAAAAAATCTAAATTTCTCTTGTTTTTTCGGGACCCTGATGCTTGTTGCCTCTGCCTATGACAAATGTGCATCTCTCGTGACTGCAAATCAATGAAAATATTTGTTGATCAGGTAACTGAACTAGTACTGTCCAGCAATAACAAATTTTGAAAATTTAAAATATGACTCAATTGTAAATAAAACAAAGACTCACTGCATCCGTTGGGGGTATAGGTGCCTTTGGTGTTGGGGGTATAGTTTCATCTTGTGTACTCCTCCTTGTAGAGAGTCTCTCTCCAATGCTTCTCAGTGAATAAAAAAAATATGTTAATTATCTCAAGAATTTTCAACATGTACATGAATGAGAAAGTACTGATGAATTATGTTAAAAATGAACATCTCACCGAAAAACCATTTCTACGAGATTATGCTGGGACTCTTCAGTAGTAAGAGGAGCCATAGGTTGAACATCAACCTCAGTTGCGTGCACTAATGGACCAAGGTGTGGCTACATTCACCAAATGATAAAATAGTTAGACATCGTGCATGTCCATAAACAATACAAATGAAATGTACAATTACAAATATTCAAGTAGATGTATCTCGGTGTGACTTATCCCTATTGTACATGTAGCACTAACCGTAGCATCAACAACCCCACTAAGGTCTCGCACGGATGACTCTACATCCTGATGCTATAAACATGCAAAAATAACATTAAGAAAAACTACTTGTGAAGTGAATTTATAGCTAACTAGAAAGTGACATTAGAAATGTGTACATTACCGTGGGATGAGTAGGTTGATCCTCATGCACACCCACTCTATTCAAGGAAGAGGGTCATCTGGTGTAAACAACCCCCTTATTTACGTTTGGACTACGAGAAGATCCAAACCAAAGAGGTGGTGCAAGGATCTGCGATGATGTCTGCAGTCATAAAGTGTTACCATAGTTAGACATGGAGTTGAATGGATGGAATAATATGTACTGAAAAACTAACATGTTGTAATATACTTACCCTACTTGGGACATATCTCCCCCATGGGAGTGACCGCTTATATCAATTTCTTGCCCCTCTTCAGCTGCTAATAGCATCTACAAGTTTAAAAGTTATAAATATTAGCGATCTATAAAGGAGTGTACAATAAGAAATTTAAATAATTCAAACAAGATTCAGTCATAACCCATGTACTTACATTCTTCAAGTAATCGTAAATTCCACCTTGGACTATGTCGTTGATATCAAAGTCTCCAACATCATGTTCTAACTGGTGGGGTTCCTGCAACTTCAAAAATTGTAAATATTAGACAATTTAACAAATTAATCAAGACTAACACATGCATTAACAAAATGATATGTATTAACAAAATGACAATTTTTTAAATATTACCTCAATGGTGGTTGTTTGGGCCTTGGGTACAACCACAATGGATGCAATACCACCCCTGTGAGAGGCATCAATCTCTTGCAAGAGTAAATATTGCATATATTACGAATCTTTTAATATGTTACATATAGTATGGAAAAATTAAAAATGGAACATTAATAAAGTTTTAACAATGTCCTTACTTGACCACCAGTCATCGTAGCGGTACCATGTCTTGGTCCAGGACCATAACAGGGTCCCCCACACGATGTGCAGACATGTGGATCGCTCTGAGGCACATGGGATGTCAGTCTATCCGCATGAATAGATGTACCTCCACCACCAGAAGCTTGTGGTTGTACCCGAGCAGAGGAAGAGGGCGCTCTCTCGTCAATAGTGGTCATGTGTCAAGAGACCATCTCAGATAGAGTAAAAAATGCTTCCTGTGTCTCGGAAACCATGTCATATGCAGGAGGGATGTTTTCCCTCGGTAGCTGGGCATGGGGTGCAGGTATTTGTGGATTGGAATATCTATGCCTAGGATTGGGTCGGTGTTGGGGCATCCCCCTATGAACTCTCTGAAATCCCAACATGTCAAAATAATTGACATGTTTTTGCATCACAAACTCTACATACAACTTTCAGAGGAAATACAACGATACTTCCCTATTGTTGTGAGGGGGAATGTCAAAAACCATGTACCACCTATCCATCCAATTGTCTCTCATGGGTGGAAAGGTGCACCACTCAATAGAAATATGTGGCCTGTTCATCTCTGGAATGTCATCTGTCCCAGGAAGTCTAAACAGTGTATAGATGTGTTGTTTTGCTATTTTTAGCTTTTTTTCCTCGTTGTAGCGCAACGCATCAGCTTATTGTTGTCTTTTCCTCTCCATGTACGATGGGATGCTATACAAAGCATCATTCAATATTGCGATAGACAACAAAGAATCTGACAAGGAGTGGCGGAGCTCATCTCCACCCCTCCAAGCATAACCAATCTCTCTCAGATGTCCAATAACCCTCAGTATATCCGCATTGTTATCCATAGTAGCCACTGCAATCATAAATACAAATTAAATATCATTCGAAATATAAACACGTGATATAATGACATCTCTAAGCACTGAAAAGTTTATAACTAATGTACGACAAATAACAACATAAACTAAATCTATCATGTAAATTTTAAAATTGATCTTGAATTTTATAGTAAAGAATAAACACTTAACATTTTTTCATTTCATATTTATGTCCTAAATTCAAGTATTAATTCCATTTTTTAAGTATGCATGTGTACATAAAGTGTCTTGAGTGCATATGTTGATTGCGAAGCTCCTCTAGCTTATTTTAAGGCTTGGATTATGAAGTTTCATCGAAATTGTGAGGTGTTGACTATTTCCTTTGCAGGACTAGCTCCCAGATTGTGGGTAGAGGCAACAACTAGACCCTAGGATAGGTGACATAATCTGCTATTGATGAATAAAATCCCAGTATAGGCAACGATTTTGTTAGATATGTAATTATTTGTTGTAGCATGATTTTTTTGGGACTCCAAAGTCTATTTAGCAGATCTTTGTTTATATTTAATTTGGGCCATGTATGGATTCCACTTGATGTTATTTTAGTTCTATGCCCTCTTTCTATATACCCATGAGAGACTTTAAATGCACAACTGTGTATAGTGGATTTTATGGTTGCAAGCTTTCCACTGGATTGTATTATGTATGATAGTATGTGATTGGCATGTTTAATCAAACACATCAACCTACCTATGTATCTTCACATTCGTAGAGTCTATTGTTGAACTTTGTTGTCTTGACCTTAACCAAAAAGTACCCTTCGTTCAAGAGGAAATATTCTTAAAAGCATGGGAAGCTTCTATACCTTATTTTAACACTTGGATTAGGAAGTTTCATCAAAACTATAAGGTGTGTATTGATGTTCTTGGAAGACCAACTTCGATATTTCAAATAAAGGCAAGGGATTTACCATGTTTGTTTATGTATTTTAGGGAATACATGAATTCTACTTGATTTTTTTTAGTTGTATGCAAGCTTGCAATATAATTGACAAACTTTGCATATCTGTTAATTTTGGTTTGGATTCACAATGATGCTTGCAAATATACATATATGCAAATAGTGAATTTCATTTGTTTTTTATGAGTTAATTGGGGTTTTGGTTTACATTCGGCATGTAAATTGCTTATGCAAACTTGCAATGTGCTTGACAAACTTTGCATATTTGTGAATTTTGGTATGGATTCATAAGGATGCTTGTGAATATGAATATGGAAATAGTGAAATTCATTCATTTTTTATGAGTTAATTGGGGTTTGGTTTCCATTGGGCATGTGAATTTTGATAAATAATCAAAATTATTTAATTTTTATGATTAAATTGGGGATTTAGTTTCCATTGGCCAATTACATTAGGGGTTTTATTTCCATTGGCCAATTTTATTGTGTTTTTTGTTTCCATTGGCCATCAATTCATCTATTTTGGTTTAATTTTTCAAATTAGGGAAAATAAATTGATGAACTTACAGAAAAAAAAACATGAGAAGAAATGAGAAAAATACCTCACAAAGAGGAGGTTGATCCAAAGGTGGAGGTGGATGTCTTTGGCACACCCAAAAACACGTTCACCCAGTTGATATTTGCTCCATCCAAATCCAATAGTCGTGCGATGTGGTGAAAAAAATGGGCTCGACATGTTTAAAAAAAAAAGGTTTTGGAGCACAATTTTATTCACTAAAATGGAGGCATGATTTGCTTAAATAAAATGGAGGCACGATTTGCTTAAATAAAGTGGAGGCATGATTTGGTCTACTATCCTAATTGGCATGCCTATTGGCAGCCTTGGGACTATGCTTGGCAGGTTCGAGATTGCTTGGGATGATTTCTTTTTTTGGATCAAGAGTGATTGACTTCACTCCACCATTGCATCTAAAAGGTCCCTCAACTTCTTGCACACACCCATATGCTAGTGTTGGACCATTTTTTCCTCCATTTTATGCCTTCCTTTCTTGACCTTTTGGTCGAAGGTGAGAGTGTCAAACCTTGTCATGATGATACCCCAAACATGGGCTCTGAACCAAAGTACCTCTAAGGTAGGGGAGAGTCAAAATCCCATGGATGAAGTCAAGACCATCAAGGATAAATACAAGATTATGTACATCTGAAAAGAAAGAACAGATGTGCCACAAACAACCGTAAGTATTTCCATCCTACCAACACTTATTGCCTTACATGGTTTGGGAGTCATCTTCCATGGTGGGAGGGAAGGCCTCCATTGTTCGCTCATGTGGGAATTATGAAGTGCACCTCATGAGGGAGGGAGATTCATGAGGAGGGATATTTCTTACTAATATTAATATAAAAATATAAAGTTAATTTTATTTATTTGTTAATAATATTAAGGTAGAAATTATGTATTAAATTTTTAGAAAGAATATTATATAAATATTTAAAAGAAAAAATAAAAGTGGTAGACAAAGCACAAAAACCTGAAATAAAAACTAAAGTACAATACAACATGAGGCCCTTTCATTATCTAAGCACAAGTGGTCTAGTACTAGAATAGTACTATCACGGTACATGCCCAAGTTCAATTCCCAGCTGGGAAACTGTTTATTTTCCTGCCTCTGTTCTATCTACATTTTATTCGTATTGGTTTATCCACCTCCCATCACTTGTTTCCTTATTGGTGGTTAAGGTTACATCTTTTAACTGTAAATATTATTCAAAAATGCACAAATGATTATAGTCTTTGCAAATTTTCCCTCCTGTTGCAAGATTGACCCGATTCGATCCTTACAGCGACGTTTAGTTTGTGTGATTTTTATTCAATTAAATTGGTGGTCAATACTACAACATCAATAATCGAGCTCATTAGACATTATTTTAATAACTAGCAATTTCCCCATATGTTGCAATAAAAATTCAATGGAAAAAATTGAATTGAAGAGCAATATCTTATCCTAGAATAGGTGCATAATTGACAAAATAATCTATGGAAAAACACTTCTACGTTTAAAAGAAATATCTCGGTAAACTGCAAACCAACCTTGAAGTCGTTTACAATTGTGAGAGGAAATATTTTGTTTAAAAAAAGTAACACTAAAGTAAATTATTTTACATAATATGACATTAAATATCAATGGTCTTTGAAGAATGTAT
>LPNX010685381.1:211630-232462 GCA_001517045.1 Pseudotsuga menziesii
GTTAATGGGACAACTGTGAATCCACATATTGGGTTGACAGCTGGGATCGTGTATCGCTCCCCATTGGTCAAAAAATAACTGCAGAATTATCCCAGTTGGAGGATGGCCAGTCGAGTATTTCACATGACTATGACTACATTTCAGATCTCATACAACTAGGTTTGACTATTATGTTGATAACTTTGAAATGTTTGATGACTAGTTTTGTTTATTTAGTTGACTCCTACGTCTGCACTTTATTTTATGTAGGGCACATATACGTAGTGGTTTCCCCAAGAGACAATGAATGGCACACTGAATACTGGCTAGCACGTTGCTTAGATGGGAAGCAGACCCTCATTATCTCATTAAGCGACTCTGAGGGCAATGATTTTCCAATTGGGTCAATGGTTATCAAAGGAGAATATTTGACACAGGTTGCCCACGCACGAAAGAAAAAAGGTTATGTATTTGAAGATTATAGACCAGGTCAAATTGTATACCATTATACAAACTTAGTTATTGGCCCAAACCTCCATCTCCAAACAATGCCAAACAAGAACTCATCAAAGTCATGATACTTGTTGCCTTACTCCGAGCACAAGAGGCTAAAGGATACCGTTGCAATTAGAGGTGATCCTGATGATCTAGTCAAATGTCCACAGGTAGGTAGTCAGGTATGTGGTAGTCAGATATTTTGGTTTCATGGTCCCATTGATTATTTACAGTTTGATACATTGAGCACTTAATAGATTGATAAATTCAATAGACTTCTACAACTTGATAAATTGCACCTGAGCTTCATAATGGATTTGTTGTATTATATTGATACTTACATGAATCATGCCTTATAGACCAAGACCATTATCTACCACTCTATCTGGGATATGTCTATTGCATTTGCCTTGAATCTTGAACTTGGTCCTATAAGGACATCTCCTTGAATCCGATAATTATCTCCTTCACTCTGATAATTTATTTCTCCATGGGAATCCTTAAGCACACTTCCACAACCCACTAGAAGCCCTTTTTGATGCACGATTTCCATTCTATGCCCCAGTTGGGGATTCAATAGGCGTCCTTGAAATCGTGTAGGAGGTGGGCTTCAACATGCGATAGAATGATGGTCATTGCTCAGATCGATGAACCATCAGCTCCATTGGATTTAGGACATTGGGAGTAGGCCCTTTAATCTAGTTCCATGGACAAGAGATCATTTTTTTGGTCAATTTTAGAAACTAGGGTTTTGCTCAATAAGTGAATGTGAAATTTTTGCACATGGGGGTCAAATTTGCATATTACTTCATCGTAAATGAGTGGCCAGTGTTCTCGCATGGAACATGCCTAAACATTCTTGCATGACCTACCAAAATCCCATTCTGTTGCACAATTTCCATTCTATGCCCAGAGTATGGATTCAACAGGTGTCCTTGAAAGCCTATAGGAGGTCGGATTCAACGTGCCATAAAATGATGGCCATTTCTTGGATCGACAAACCGTCAACTCCGTTGGATTTAGGACATTGAGATAGTTCTAGGAGTGTCTCTCTACTATGGGTCCATGGATAAGGGATAATTTTTTAAGTCAATTTTGGAAACTAGGGTTTTGCTCAGTAAGGGAATGTCCAGTTTCTGCACATAGGGGTCAGCTTTGCAAATTCCTCAACCGTGAATGTGTGGCTAGCATTCCCACATGCAACCTGCCTAAACATGCTTGTGTGACCCACTGAAAGCAATTTTTGATGCAGGGTTTCCATTCTATGCCTCGGGTAAGGATTCAACATGTGTCCGTGAAAGCCTATAGGAGGTGGGATTCAATGTGCGAAAGAATGATGTTCGTTGCTCAGATCGACGAACTGTTGGCTCCATTGGATTTAGGACATCGGGATATTGCTATGGGAGGCCCTCTAATCTGGTTCCATGGACAAGAGATCATTTTTTTGGTCAATTTTAGAAACTAGGGTTTTGCTCAATAAGTGAATGTGAAAGTTTTGCACATGGGGGCCAAATTCGCATATTGCTTGACTGTGAATGTGTGGATAGCATTCCCACATGGAAAATTCCTAAAAACGCTTGCATGACCCACCAGAAGCCCTTTTTGATGCATGGTTTCCATTCTATGCCCAAGGTAGGGATTCAATAGGTGTCCACGAAAGCTTGTAGGAGGTGGGATTTAATGTGCCATAGAATGATGACCATTGCTCATATTGACAAAATGTCAACTTTGTTATATTCAGTACATCAATATAGTGCTAGGGTGGCCCTCTAATATGGGTCCATGGACAAGGAATTGTTTTTTTGGTCAATTTTGAAAATTAGGGTTTTGCTCAATAAGTGAATGTGGAATTTTTTCACATGGGGGTCAAATTCACATATCGCTTGGCCGTGAACATGTGGCTAAATTCCCACATGGAACATTCCTAAACAATCTTGCACAACTCATCAAAATCCCTTTTTGATGCATGGTTTCCATTCTATGCCCCGATTAGGGATTCAACAGGTGTCCCTCAAAACTTGTAGGAGGTGGAATTCAACGTTCCATAGAATGATGACCATTGCTCGAATCGATGAAACGTCATATTGGTTGGATTTAGGACATCAGGATAGTGATAGGGTGACCCTTTAATTTGGGTCCATGGACAGGGGATCATTTTTTGAGTCAATTTTGGAAACTAGGGTTTTGCTCAGTAAGTGAATGTCCAATTTATGCACATAGGGGTCAGCTTTGCAAATTCCTCGACTGTGAACATGTGGCTAGAGTTCCCACATGGAACCTTCCTCAACACACTTTCACAACCCACCAAAAGCCCTTTTTGATGCATGGTTTCCATTCTATGCCCTGGTTCAAGATTCAACAGGTGTTCCTGAAAGCCTGTAGGAGGTGGGATTCAACGTGCCATAGATTGATGATTGTTGCTTGGATCGATGAACCATTAGCTCTGTTGGATTCAGGACATCAAGATAGTGCTACAGGAGGTCCTCTAATTTGTTCCATGGACAAGAGATCATTTGTTTGGTCAATTTTTGAGACTAGGGTTTTGCTCAGTAAGTGAATGTGAAATTTTTGCACATGGGGGTCAAATTCGCATATTTCTCAACCGTGAATGTGTGGCTAGTGTTCCCACATGGAACATGCCTAAAAATGCTTGCACGACCCATCGAAATACCTTTTTGATGCACGGTTTCCATTCTATGCCTCGGTTAGGGATTCAACAGGTGTTCATGAAAGCTTGTTAGAGGTGGGATTCAATGTTCCATAGAATGATGAACGTTGCTCAGATCGACAAACCATCCGCTCCATTGAATTTAGGATATCGAGATAGTGCTATAGTGGCCCTCTGCTCTGGGTCCATGGACAAGGGATCATTTTTTTGTCAATTTTTGAAACTAGGGTTTTACTTAGTAAGTGAATGTGAAATTTTTGCACATAGAGGTCAACTTGAAGGTGATTGTAGATCTTCCCCTCTTGAAAAAATACTTGTTGCAAACTATTATTCCATGTGTAGCTATAGAGAATTATGTTACCTATTGTGAGGTGTTGAACTTGACTTATTTCCCATCATTGTCAAGAAAGAAATATTCTTTGTTTTTGTTTTAATCAAGGTGAAAGGAGTTGTCAATCTCTATGTGGAGGTGAATTGATCTTAGGATATCATATCATTCGTGGGACTGGAAAATCAAGAGAAGGTTATTCCCCATATTAATTTATCTAGGTCATCCAAGAGATGTGAGCATTTGTACGATGAAATGCAGAAGGAGACAATGCCATTACGTCAGTAACCATGTAATGGAACATGTTTATGTTTAGAAACAAGTGGCCAAACTATTACACAATTATTACAAAATATATATATCTTCACACTACGAAAGCTTCAAATAATACTCCATAAACATAAATTTATAAAACAAGATTAAGATTAGTACTTCTCTAATCAATTTAAACTATAATAAAATCATACATAACTTTCGTCTCTTTCAAAGTTGTTACTCGAGTCCATTCATCAAATTCCATGTCCATTAACAAAATGATAAAATAATGGGTAGGATATACATAATGTGCAAGATATAGTCATAACCATTATTTTGAATCAACCTTATAATACTCTGATACTTTTAGGTTTGATGTGTATCCCATGTATTCATTAGATGAAATACATCATGCCAAACACTAATTTTATTTATTTAGACCACATAGGTGCATCACTTAGGTGTGTCAACTTTGTGCATCCTTTAAAATTTTGTTAGGTTGTTATGTGGGTAAGGTGATTTTGTATTCCACCTAGTTGGATCAGTTGCTTAGCTGTGCTGGGTGCTATGTGTATTAGGTATGTTCCATCTTTGTGAATACAATTTAAGATTGTTAATATAACTTTGTATATGCAATTGGATCATGGTAAAAAAAATTAAAATGTACATTTTTGTTATTACATAATATTATAATTGTGCATTGTTCTCAAATTTATAACTGATATCTCCATGCAATCGTAAAATCTATAAAAAAATTGGGAACATTACACATAGAAACATTCTTGGCCAAACGTGTATAATCACACTTAAAAGAATGAACCATGAAGATCTCATGAAGATCCTTGATATAAAATATTTTTTATATCATGAAAGTTATAATACAAAAATAGAAGGCCCATCTATGGCCTGTCAATGTACATGAATCAAAAACATATTTGATGTACATGTGGAAACAAAAGTACATCTATCCTGGATCGCGCCCCTATACTCTAACTCTGGATAGTACATAAAAATACATATTTATCCTAGAGTAACACATCAAAAATCTATCTTTCTCTTGTTTTTTCGGGACCTTGATGCTTGTCGCCTCTGCCTATGACAACTGTGCATCTCTGGTGACTACAAATCAATGACAATATTTGTTGATCAGGTAACTGAACTAGTACTGTCCAGTAATAACAAAGTTTGAAAATTTAAAATATGACTCAATTGTAAATAAAACAAAGACTCACTGCATCCGTTGGGGGTATAGGTGCCTTTGGTGTTGGGGGTATAGGTGATTCTTGTGTCCTCCTCCTTGTAGAGAGTCTCTCTGCAATTCTTCTCAGTGAATAAAAAAAATATGTTAGTTATCTCAAGAATTTTCAACATGTACATGAATGAGAAAGTATTGATGAATTATGTTAAAATGAACATCTCGCCGAAAAACCATTTCTACGAGATTATGCTGGGACTCTTCAGTAGTAAGAGGATCCATAGGTTGAACATCAACCTCAGTTGCGTGCACTAATGGACCAAGGTGTGGCTACATTCACCAAATGATAAAATAGTTAGACATCGTGCATATCCATAAACAATACAAATGAAATGTACAATTACAAATATTCAAGTAGATGTATCTCGGTGTGACTTATCCCTATTGTACATGTAGCATTAAGCATGGCATCAACAACCCCACTAAGGTCTTGCACAGATGACTCTACATCCTGATGCTATAAACATGCAAAAATAACATTAAGAAAAACTACTTGTGAAGTGAATTTATAGCTAACCAGAAACTGACATTAGAAATGTGTACATTACCATGGGATGAGTAGGTTGATCCTCATGCACACCCACTCTGTTCAAGGAAGAGGGTCATATGGTGTAAACAACCCCCTTATTTACGTTTGGACTACGAGAAGATCCAAACCAAAGAGGTGGTGCAAGGATCTACGATGATGTCTGCAGTCATAAAGTGTTACCATAGTTAGACATGGAGTTGAATGGATGGAATAATATGTACTGAAAAACTAACATGTTGTAATATACTTACCCCTACCTAGGACATATCTCCCCCATGGGAGTGACCGCTTCTATCAATTTCTTTCCCCTCTTCAGATGCTAATAGCATCTACAAGTTTAAAAATTATAAATATTAGCAATCTATAAAGGAGTGTACAATAAGAAATTTAAATAATTCGAACAAGATTCAGTCATAACCCATGTACTCACATTCTTCAAGTAATCGTAAATTCCACCTTGGACTATGTCGTTGATATCAACGTCTCCAACATCATGTTCTAAGTGGGGTTCCTGCAACTTCAAAAATTGTAAATATTAGACAATTTAACAAATTAATCAAGACTAACACATGCATTAACAAAATGACAAATTTTTAAATATTGCCTCAATGTTGGTTGTTTGGGCCTTAGGTACAACCACAACAGATGCAATACCACCCCTGTGAGAGGCATCAATCTCTTGCAAGAGTAAATATTGCATATATTACGAATCTTTTAATATGTTACATATAGTATGGAAAAATTAAAAATTGAACAATAATAAAGTTTTAACAATGTCCTTACTTGACCACCAGTCATCGTAACGGTACTATGTCTTGGTCTAGGACCATAACAGGGTCCCCCACACGATGTGCAGACATGTGGATCGCTCTGAGGCACATGGGATGTCGGTCTATCCCCACGAATAGATGTCCCTCCACCACCAGAAGCTTGTGGTTGTACCCCAGCAGAGGAAGAGGGTGCTCTTTGGTCAATAGTGGTCATGTGTCGAGAGACCATCTTAGCTACAGTAAAAAATGCTTCCTGTGTCTCAAAAACCATGTCATATGCAAGAGGGATGTTTTCCCTCGGTAGCTGGGCATGGGGTGTAGGTATCTGTGGATTGGAATATCTATGCCTAGCATTGGGTCGGTGTTGGGACATCCCCCTATGAACTCTCTGAAATCCCAACATGTCAAAATAATTGACATGTTTTCCCATCACAAACTCTACATACAACTTTCAGAGGAAATACAATGATACTTCCCTATTGTTGTGAGGGGGAATGTCAAAAACCATGTACCACCTATCCATCCAATTGTCTCTCATGGGTGGAAAGGTGCACCACTAAATAGAAATATGTGGCTTTTTGATCTCCGAAATGTCATCTGTCCCAGGAAGTCTAAACAGTGTATAGATGCGTTGTTTTGCTATTTTTGGATTTTTACCTCGTTGTAGCTCAACCCATCAGCGTATTGTTGTCTTTTCCTCTCCATGTACGATGGGATGCTATACAAAGCATCATTTGATATTGCGATCGTATCAACAATAGACAACAAATAATCTGACAAGGAGTGGCAGAGCTCATCTCCACCCCTCCAAGCAGAACCAATCTCTCTCAGATGTCCAATAACCCTCAGTATCTCCGCATTGTTATCCATAGTAGCCATTGCAATCATAAATACAAATTAAATATCATTCGAAATATAAACATATGATATAATGACATCTCTAAGCACTGAAAAGTGTATAACTAATGTACGACAAATAACAACATAAACTAAATCTATCATGTAAATTTTAAAATTGATCTTGAATTTTATAGTAAAGAATAAACACTTAACATTTTTTCATTTCATATCTATGTCCTAAATTCAAGTATTAATTCTAATTTTTAAGTATGCATGTGTACATAAAGTGTCTTGAGTGCATATGTTGATGGCGAAGCTCCTCTAGCTTATTTTAAGGCTTGGATTATGAAGTTTCATCGAAATTGTGAGGTGTTGACTATTTCCTTTGCAGGACTAGCTCCCAGATTGCGGGTAGAGGCAACAACTAGACCCTAGGATAGGTGACATAATCTGCTATTGATGAATAAAATCCCAGTATAGGCAACGATTTTGTTAGATATGTAATTATTTGTTGTAGCGTGATTTTTTGGGGACTCCAAAGTCTATTTAGCAGATCTTTGTTTATATTTAATTTGGGCCATGTATGGATTCCACTTGATGTTATTTTAGTTCTATGGCCTCTTTCTATATACCCATGAGACACTTTAAATGCACAACTGTGTATAGTGGATTTTATGGTTGCAAGGTTTCCACTGGATTGTATCATGTATGATAGTATGTGATTGGCATGTTTAATCAAACACATCAACCTACCTATGTATCTTCACGTTCGTAGAGTCTATTGTTGAACTTTGTTGTCTTGACCTTAACCAAAAGGTACCCTTCGTTCAAGAGGAAATATTGTTAAAAGCATGGGAAGCTTCTATACCTTATTTTAACACTTGGATTAGGAAGTTTCATCAAAACTATAAGGTGTTTATTGATGTTCTTGGAAGACCAACTTTGATATTTCGAATAAAGGCAAGGGATTTACCATGTTTGTTTATGTATTTTAGGGAATACATGAATTCTACTTGATTTTTTTTAGTTGTATGGAAGCTTGTAATATAATTGACAAACTTTGCATATCTGTTAATTTTGGTTCGGATTCACAATGATGCTTGCAAATATACATATATGCAAATAGTGAATTTCATTTGTTTTTTATGAGTTAATTGGGGTTTTGGTTTACATTCGGCATGTAAATTGCTTATGCAAACTTGCAATGTGCTTGACAAACTTTGCATATTTGTGAATTTTGGTATGGATTCATAAGGATGCTTGTGAATATGAATATGGAAATAGTGAAATTCATTTGTTTTTTATGAGTTAATTGGGGTTTGGTTTCCATTGGGCATGTGAATTTTGATAAATAATCAAAATTATTTAATTTTTATGATTAAATTGGGGATTTGGTTTCCATTGGCCAATTTCATTAGGGGTTTTATTTCCATTGGCCAATTTCATTGTGTTTTTTGTTTCCATTGGCCATAAGTTCATCTATTTTGGTTTAATTTTTCAAATTAGGGAAAATAAATTGATGAACTTACGAAACAAAACATGAGAAGAAATGAGAAAAATACCTCACAAAGAGGAGGTTGATCCAAAGGTGGAGGTGGATGGCTTTGGCACACCCAAAAACACGTTTACCCAGTTGATATTTGCTCCATCCAAATCCAACAGTCGTGCGATGTGGTGAAAAAAATGGGCTCGACATGTTTAAAAAAAAAAAGGTTTTGGAGCACGATTTTATTGACTAAAATGGAGGCATGATTTGCTTAAATAAAATGGAGGCACGATTTGCTTAAATAAAGTGGAGGCATGATTTGGTCTACTATCCTAATTGGAATGCCTATTGGCAGCCTTGGGACTAGGCTTGGCAGGTTCGAGATTGCTTTGGATGATTTCTTTTTTTTTGGATCAAGAGTGATTGACTTCACTCCACCATTGCATCTAAAAGGTCCCTCAACTTCTTGCACACACCCATATGCTAGTGTTGGACCATTTTTTCCTCCATTTTATGCCTTCCTTTCTTGACCTTTTGGTTGAAGGTGAGAGTGTCAAACCTTGTCATGATGATACCCCAAACATGGGCTCTGAACCAAAGTACCTCTAAGGTAGGGGAGAGTCAAGCTCCCATGGATGAAGTCAAAACCATTGAGGATAAATACAAGATTATGTAAAACTGAAAAGAAATCATAGATGTGCCACAAAAAACCATAAGTATTTCCATCCTACCAACACTTATTGCCTTACGTGGTTTGGGAGCCATCTTCCATGGTGGGAGGGAAGGCCTCCATTGTTCGCTCATGTGGGAATTATGAAGTGCACCTCATGAGGGAGGGAGACTCATGACGAGGGATATTTCTTACTAATATTAATATAAAAATATAAAGTTAATTTAATTTATTTGTTAATAATATTAAGGTAGAAATTATGTATTAAATTTTTAGAAAGAATATTATATAAATATTTAAAAGAAAAAATAAAAGTGGTAGACAAAGCAAAGAAACCTGAAATAAAAACTAAAGTACAATACAACATGAGGCCCTTTCGTTATCTAAGCACAAGTGGTCTAGTACTAGAATAGTACTATCACAGTACATACCCAAGTTCAATTCCCAGCTGGGACACTGTTTATTTTCCTGCCTCTATTCTATCTACATTTTATTCGAATTGGTTTATCCACCTCCCATCACTTGTTTCCTTATTGGTGGTTAATGTTACATCTTTTAACTGTAAATATTATTCAAAAATGCACAAATGATTATAGTCTTTGCAAATTTTCCCTCCTGTTGCAAGATTGACCCAATTCGATCCTTGCAACGACGTTTAGTTTGTGTGATTTTTATTCAATTAAATTGGTGGTCAATACTACAACATCAATAATCGAGCTCATTAGACATTATTTTAATAAGTAGCAATTTCCCCATATGTTGCAATAAAAATTTGATGGAAAAAATTGAATTGAAGAGCAATATCTTATCCTAGAATAGGTGCATAATTGACAAAATAATCTATGGAAAAAAACTTCTACGTTTAAAAGAAATATCTCGGTAAACTGCAAGCCAACCTTGAAGTGGTTTACAATTGTGAGAGGAAATATTTTGTTTAAAAAAAGTAACACTAAAGTAAATTATTTTACATAATATGACATTAAATATCAATGGTCTTTGAAGAATGTATTATTATGTGTAGAAAATGTTATGTGTTAAAATGTAAATTTTATTGTAGAGGTATGAACATGTTTAGACCATTGAATTTGGATTGAGAGCTACTAATAATAATTTTATGAATACTTATTATCTCTAATTGAAAAATGTTTGTTTTGATTATTTTTTTCAAGGAAGAAGGATTTGATTAAACTTAATTAAAAGAGAAATAACATGAATAAAGGAACCAAAACTAACTAAATGAATAAGATACTAATTTTGTATATTTATATTGAAATGATATATCACCCTAACTAAGTAGATAAACTAAAATAAATGTTAAATTTCAACAAGTTCACACTCCACACTATATAATAATTTATGTGATGTGAAGATAAAGTTGTTCTCAACACTACATGGTAATAAACATTAAATTTCAACAATTTTGATATAGTACAACACTTTCTAAATACGAGATGGTAACATTACCTAAAATATGTAAGTCTATTTAATTTTGTATATTTATTTTCAAAATATATATCAACCTCAACACATGGAATCGATGACCATTCTTACCTACCTTTACTTTAAAGTTTAAGCTAGAGGAGCAACCATTTACAACCACTAACAAATGTCAAGTTATGTGAGTTTAGACAAAATCACCTCTTCTAACCGACTTTTAAATTGTAGAGGAGAAAATCACATGTTTTGATCATCGATCTTTGATTAAGAACTACCAATAATAATTTAATAGTTATTGCTTCTATATATATATATATATATATATATATATATGCGCAAAATCCATTGCAACTTCAGTCATTTAAAAAAAAACAAAAAAAGGCATTCAATTCAAAGTTCTTTGTTATTTATTTTTATTTATAATTTATATTTGCACAAGGCCTTGGCATGGAAGGGAACCAAGTTCCACCAGAAGCTCTTTCTTACGAAAAAATATATTGGAACCGTGTGTAATTTGCTTAGGAATTCATAGGCTTTGACTTTTAGAAAACCATGATTTCCAACATTTCACCGGATTAAATGACCTGGAAATCAAAGAACATGAAATTAACACGGGTGCAACAAAACAAATATATTTTAAACTCTATACCTATATTTTAAACAAATACAAGTAGAGTTGTTGTGTTCAGTTCAGACTCTATACCTATATAATCCTGAGAGAGTAGTGGATTGAACAATGAAATCATTGCATAAAAGGGTCTCTAATTTAAAAAGAAGAAAAAAATTTAATTTGTATTAAAATTAAACTATCGTTATTCTCATTAACAACATATAAAAAAACAAGTAAACAAAAACAAAAGTGATACTTTAAGAGTCGGCGAAATGATCTATCCCAGCTACATTTTTCAAATAATCTATATCTAGCTCATAATATGTAGAGCCTTGATGTTGAGAAGCACCAGGCAATCTTTGTTCTCGTTAATAGAATCCTCACTACTGCCATAATCGGTATTCAAGGTTTCCATAATCCTACGAAATAGAGCGACCTCGCAGGGCAGAGTGAGAGGGCCCGCAAAGTCGAGAGCATATTCCTTCTCCGCCTCCTCTAACAGCATCCGAAAAAGAGGGTGGTTAACCGATTCCATTCTAATCACGAATCGGGTGCGGTCAGGGCCAACATAGACTGTGAAATATCCTTGCAGGAGAACCATGTCATCCCAGTCGTCGTCGGACCAAGAACGGTAGCGACATAGCTTAATGAGAGGCATCATTGAGCACGAAGTCATGAGCAATCTATTCCTGGGAAACGCGAGACCAGGACGATGCCATGTCTTCATAATGGGGCTCGACAGAGTCTGTTTCTTTTTTCTTTTCCCTGCATGGGATTCATAGCCACAACCTCAGAACCAGTCAAGAAAACCTAAAAAATAGCCCGGCTCTAAACCTGGGAATATAAGAGAGCTCAACCTCGGTCATAAGCCATAACAAAAGCCCGACTCTAAACTTGGGAGTATCAGAGAGCTCAACTTCTATCAACCTCTGTTTCTTTTTTCTTTACCCTGCATGGGATTCAAATCCATAACCTCAGTACCAATCAAGAAAACCTAAAGAATAGCCCGATTGTAAACCTGGGAGTATCATAGAGCTCAACCTCTGTCATCAGCCATATACACCTGCATGATTGCATCTTTGTCCGTAGCCTCCTATCGTTGCTCATAACGATTCAAGTGATTTGTACATCCTTCTCATAGCTATACAACCCGAACCAACAAAACCCTAATAAAAATAGGAATTGTATCCTCCCATAAACGATAGGATACTAATCACAATAGCCTTCATGGTTTCGATTCAAAGAACCGTTCCACAACTACACACAGGATCAGATATCAAGAAAATCCTACTGATCGGCTACAGACATTGCTGTTCACTATGATTTTATTGGAATTCTTTGCCATCTGCACTGAAGAAGAATCTACTCCATTAAAGCCTATTTGTAGCTCTCGTAGGTCACTAAAATAATGAAAATCAAATCCCTCCGCAGAATCCAATGGCATCATTTGAAGCAAGAAGACCTTTACAGTTATATTGTTTATTTATTTATTTTTCCAATACGACCACATACATTGCTGCTTGCTCTGATATTTACTCCCGAGTCCCTGGATTAGATCCTCGCTATTTCATTAATTCCTGTTCGGGTTAGATGGATTTACGCTCGAAAGAGACTTAAAAATTGACAGTTGTTTGCAGCTTTCCTATACTTTATATAGATATTGTATAGATCATGCTGACGTTAGGTCTGCCGCGAACCCCTGGAACCAAAATTCGAGACTGATGTCAGTGCAAACTAGACCAATCAAAATTTTAATAAATATAAATTTTTAAATATATTAAATATTAAAATTTATAAACATTGAAAAACATTGAATTTTTTAAAGTGTACGGTTAAACTATTACAACCAGCGATGGAATTTGACCGTTAAATGCCCTTCATAGGTCAATTTACCCATCAAATACAGCTAACATTTTTCCCAGGCTGTCAAAATTTGGCTTAGAATACAGAAAACGTTTGGCGTTTGGATAAACCACATTATGTTAACGTTGACCTAGTGAAGGGTGTAATCACTTAATCAAATTGGTTTATCCCGAAAATAATCATGTATAGAATATTTTAAACTATATTAAGCTTGTATGCTAGCAAATCAATGTTAAGTATACATGTTTTATAATCCTTTTAAAACCAACAACTCAAGTGGTGACAATTATGAAGTTGGATAACATACTAAAGAGTGGAATCATGGATTCTTTACAAGTTCAATTTTGTTTTAGACTTGTTTAGAACCTTCGAAGTAACTATAGACTTGTATATTTGTAAACATAATAGTTTATGCATTTTTATAACGCTTATAAAACCAACTATTCGAATGGTAATAAACTATTAAGTTGGCTAGTATAGTAAAAGAATTTATATTGAATTCTTTTTACATAGTTTAATTTGGTTTAGACTTTAATAGACAATAGTTCAATTTGGGTTAGACTTTAATAGACTTAATGCATGATCTCTTGCATTAACATGTCACTTCCCTGTCCACAACTATCCACAACTAGTCTCTTATTTTCTAAATGGAAATACTATTATATATTAGTTTTCCTAGGACTTGGTCATTTATGAGCCTCCTTCTCTTTAGCACTCCACAAGGAATTGTGCCCTAATTTTAGGGAATATGCCTCATGCGTCTTTATTTCTCACTCAATAGCTTCAACACAGGGGCTTCACTTGTTGACCAATATCCTATCACATTAGTTCATATTGTGGGTTTTAAAATTATAAAAAAATGAACCAATATATTGCAGCTATTGAGGGAATGAGGGGTTTAAGGTGGGGATGGGTAGGGTGGTTTATAAGGATTGAGGTATAAAAGGGGGTGGGGAGGAGGTTTTAAGTATTGGGAGGGGGTTTCAACAAAAAGAGTTGGGTTCAATATCTCTCAAAATTAAGGGTATTCTTTAATATCCCATGTTCGCACGTGCTATGTGAGAGGTTCACTAAGTGAAGTCCCCATGAGCTTCAACCACTTGTATTTTCTCCTTGTGGGTCAGTAAACACTCTTTCAATATCTATTTTAGTTCTCATTCCCTAAGGAAATTTTATTTAATAAATAAGAATAATCCATTACATCTATTTTTTACTTTTTACTTAAAAATATTCAAAAAATAATAATAACAGTTTATTTTACTTCGATGCATTACAAACTACAATTGTTCAACATCTTTCAAACTTTGAAGATATCACCCCCAAGCTCAACCAACCATACTAGAAAACTAGAATTAGGGTTCTTTGTTGCGGATCTCTTGTATTTAAGTAGATGTTTCCATTAGGTTCCCTTTACTTGGCATTCTCGATTTTCTTATTTGCATCAGCTTCCTTTCAGGAATGATTTCTTTCAAGGCCACACCACTTGAACAAAACTAGCTCTGAGTACTTAGGTGGAAATCTAGGCCAATCCTTTTTTGGGCATGCAGCTAGTATTTCCCCTCCAAGCTCCTCTATCTACCTTTAATTCTTATCTTCTTAGAATATTTTAAAGGGAGATCTTTCTCTCTCTCTTTTCAGATTAAGAGGGCTATGATGTGAGAGGAAATTTGAAGATAAGAAAAAAGATGGACATGTTTCTCATTAGAATAATTAAATGAGCTTAGTAGCCACATTGAATAGTCACTCGAGAATAAAAATAAGTTTATTGAATCAAGGAGTAGTTAAGAGGTGTCTTTTTGTTTCCACATAATTTTATTTAAGTTTTTAATTACTAAATATCTTCTTTATGTTTTCTCTTTTCTTAACCTTTTATCTCATAAGTCCTAGATCTCTAATGGGCTTGGTCCCCTTTTAGCACGAGTGTTCCCATTTTCATAAATATCAAAGCTTATTATTCCTCACATCATTCATAGGTTAAAACCCATAACTTAACCAAAACATGCAATATATCTAGGGGGAGACATTAGGATGTCACAAAGTGGATAGGGTTAAAGCTAGTCACATGTAAACTACCTATATTTTCCCAGCTCATTCTCCATCGTTTTCTCTCCTTTTTGGCATGATTTCGTTGAATTTTCATCACTCATTAACTATTCTATCTCACTTATCTAATTCACGACCTCCTTGACTCAATTGGAAAATGGGTTTTTCTGGTTTTAGTAAGCCTTCTTTATGAGCTATCTTGAGTTGCTTCTTTGGAAATTTTCTTTTCTTTTATAAGGATGTACTACCTATGTAATAATATCATTCATTGATCATTCTTTAATGAGATATTCATTCTTCATGTGTGTTCATTATTCTTCTTCTCTCTGTATGCTAATTCTCTGCAATTGTTTGTGAGGTTAACTATGTGCCTAGATCCTTAGCTTGTTTATGAAATCCCTAGTGCCACCTTGGCTTTATAATTTCTAGAATTGTCCTTGTATAACACACTCTCTCTTTGATTAAGAGCATGGCTATCACTAGGCACCTAATGTAAAAAAAATAAAATAAAAAACATGGGAGACTATAAGAGGCAAGTCCTAAGATTGCTTCATACACTAGTCAAAACCACTTGCGACTTAAGGGATGTTGACGTAAAGATTCCAAGTCTTCACTAAACCATTGAGGATTCGAAGGAATATGTCATTGTGCATAATAGAGATAGTATTAAAAGTAGTATTACTTTTAAATTTAATGAAAAATGTGATGGAATAAAGAGTTATAGGATAAGATAAAATCAAGATATTATAAGGAGGTGATAAACCATAATCTAGAAGATCAAAAGTATCTCTATTTTAACTTGATTAAAGAATAAACTGAACATTCCTAAAATAATAACAAACTCTCATTAGTTCCATAGTGTAATAGGGTCATAGAGTAACCTTTTATCTCATCATAACTACAACTATAGTGATCTACAAATACTTCTTTTAAAGTTTTTAAGAGTATACTCTCTTTTTAGTAAAATAAACAAAAAAAGGTTAATAACTATCATCTTTATCATCTTCTTTATATATTTATAATAAATTGAAATTTATAATTTATTCATTCATAAAGTTAATTTAAATTTAAATTTTTCATTAATTTAATTAGTTAAAATGATATAAATATATAACATCATTAAATATAATTGATTTTAATAAATTATATTTTTAATTTTTTACATTTTAATAACATAAATAAATAATTAATTATTTTGTATTTTAAAAATAATAAAATTCATTATTATTTTATATTTTTAAAATAATAATACTTTTATATGATTAAAGTCAATATTTTAACTTCTAAATTTTAATAAAAGAATGTTCATTATACCAATAAACCCTTCGAATGATTATATACCAATTCAATTTACATATTTTTTAACATTGTAAATTTTAAGTGAAAAGAAAGAAAGTAAAATAAAATTTCTTTACTTACATAATTAAATTATAATAAATTTTATTATTTTATATATATATATATAAAGTAAAATAAAACTTCTTTATTTACACAATTAAATTATAATAAATCTTATTATTTCAACTCTCTATATATTATTTCTCAATATTACAAAATAAATAAAGTATTATATTACAATGGGCTATTTACATCACCCCAAAACAAAGAAGATGTTTACTTTTTTTATCTATAGCTTAGAGAAAAGTTTAAAGTCAACTAAAAGTATATGTTCACATGGTGCTTCTTTTGACACTTCATGGACTCCGAGCTTAGAATTTATTTTAAAAAAAAGCAAAGGCTGGAGTTTGAGAGTTGCTGTAATTATAAAAGTAAAAAAGTGTTTAAATTTGGACAATTCGAAACAATATTTTTAATCTTAAGGGTTGAGTTGTATTTTTTCTAATTTTTAAAGAAAAGAAAATTCAAATCTAAATTGTTTAGATGATTATATTATTATTTAAAAAAAATATAGATATTAAAACAAAAAATAACAATATCCTTGAATTTTAAGTTTTAATCTGTAATATGTGAAATAATAACAAAAATATTAATTTAAAAATAAAATTGATTATTCATTTTATTTAATTAACTTAATATGTTATTCTTTATATCTTAGAACTTAGGTTGGACACTCATAATTTGCTTTAAGAGAAGAAATATAATAAAAATAAGTAATTATTAAAAAAATATAAGATTTAAAATAAATTATTATTAATAAACATATTAAAACTTTTTCTTATTTTCAGCTAAAATGAGTGGTGGAAAAACCAAAAAAACTTAGGTTGAAATTCTCATTGACACGTGGTAGAATTATGTGTGAGAGTGGTGATGCTGGAACACATTCTAACCCTATTTTCCAAGAGAATTTGAATTTTTTCTTTGAACCTTGGAAAATATGAATTTGACCGTTGGAAGATAACAATATTCTTAATAGTGAATTTGACCATTGCACATGTTTGAATTAATGAGAGTTAAATTAAATTATTAAATAATTTTTTTTGAGTTTGAACTCGTATGACATTCTAACGGCTAGTGGAATTTAACTATCTTTTATGGGGATGGTTTTGTCCTTTGCTTTGTCTCGTTGTTCACTCTATCAGGGATTGATGTCGAGCGTTATGTCTTTTTTGGGTGTATGTGCATTTGTACAGACTGGTGTTCCTCCATGTATCAGAAAACCAACTCACGGATCCTGTAGGTATTGAATTCGATGGTCTAAAGTATAAGTGGAAGGGTTCTAAGCTAAGCTGAATCGTAGACATGTCAAACGGAGAAACCTTCTTGCTTTGCAATGATCAAAATCTCATGACAACGGAAAACTAGAAAAGCATGAATTAAAATATAAAGAAAAAACATGAATCACAACTGAAGAAAATCATGAATGGCAATGGAAGAAAAGCATGAGAGTAGAATTATCGATTTACTAGATGACTTTTTCTGCTCACTGTTCCAGCTACTGACTAGGTTGCGTTTTTAGCTTATGCTTCTATTTACGAGATGAGTTTTCTGCTAACGGTTCCATTTACTGACTAGTCTGCTATTTGAATTTATGCTAACGGTTCGATCTACTCACTAGTCTGCTTTTTTTGTGTGTGTTTATCCTAAAGACCTAATTCATTGAAGAGAGAAAACATATTTTTTTTTCATATGTGGCGCTGCAGTGTAGAAGGAGGAACAAAGGCCGAAAATCATCTAACCGTTAGAAGGAAGGATATATAAATATCAACTGTAAACAATTTCAATATTTACCTCCTCCTTCCTCCTCTATCTATGCTCTGCTGCGTCTGTTCATGATTGGGTTTCTGGGTTTGAGAGGAATATGAGTCTGTATGGGGTCGAATGTCTCAATCTGATCTTGATTTAATGTCTCACTATGGTTTGATTTATTTTCTGAGTATCGGTTAGTATGCGATCGAAGAGGCAATGAATTTGAATGGAGCAAAATTGTGAACTTGAAGGGAAATGGAAGATGCAACTGACATGAATGTTCTCTCTAAAAAATTGTGGGGATTAAATTCCAGGTATATTATTAATTCAGAGCAGATTATATTATTATTGGGTTTTGTTTTGAGCAGAATGGTTTGTATTTATTTTATCTGAGTTCGGCTTTGCTTTCTGAAGCTGTAGATGCACTAGTGGTTTCATTTATTTTTGGCTTTTATTTCTTTTCTCTGGTTCTGCCTTGCTTTCTGAAGCTATAGATGTACTCGTGGTTTCATTTACTTTTTTCAAATAATTGTTGAGTTCTGCTCTTCTTTCAAAAGCCCTAAAATTTTTAGATAATCTTCTTAGGCACCAATTGTTTAAATATTTTAGACTTTGTATAAAATAGTTTTAAAAATCTTCTTAAGCACCTATTGTTTAAATATTTTAGACTTTGTATAGGATTTACCTTGTGCCTATTGGTTTAAATTTCTGTGGATATACAAAAATTTATAGTAGCTTAACAAGTAAGGAAATGGGTTGCGGTTTGGCAGATCTCTCTTCTCCCAGATCTGTCTACTTATTAGTTAACCATATCACATGCACTCCCATTCCATCTTTGTATTTTCCCTTCTCTACCTCTTCCTATGCCAATGCCTATGCTTGCTTATAAAATTTGCTTTCTCCATTCTTACTTTCACTGCAGATTAATTTTATTTTTCTTTCTCCTTTCGATTACCTTTGTTTAGTTTAACCCACCTATCTTGTCATTATATTTAGATTAACCGGCCTTTGTCATATTTAGATTCAGGGTTTTGCGGGTCTATTTGCTTCCATCCACTTCTCTTCTCGCAGCTAGTTAATTAGTATCATCTTATACCTTATGAAATTCATATTTAATATTTTATGAAATCTCACCGAATCATTTTTTAATTTTTTTAGTTTTCTGTTGCTTCAGCGTCTCTACGTTTTAAGGAAAATGATTTTAAAGTTCTTTTTTTGTGGAAACATCTTCATGCTTGACATTTTGTTTCTTCTATGTGACAGGTCAACCAAGGGAAGATAAAGATTTAAACCAAATGTGAGTTTCTTATTCATATTATCAATACTTATATGGATTTTAAAGTAAATTTTTATTCAATTTTCTTTTTTTTCTCTTAATTAAAAAAATATTATTAAATTATCAAATACCATATTTAGAAATTGATTCCTAACAATATATTAAATTTGGCAATCCCATGATTTTGTTTTTTTAAGTGGGACGTGTGATTGGAAATAAAGTGATGCTTAGAATGAAAATGGAATTATGTTTTTTTATTTTTGATTTAAAAAAATACTCTTTGTTAGATTATTTTAGAAAAGTTTAGTTTTCTTCACATATCTTTATTATATAATTGAAATTTAATTAATGGATTTTTAAATATCTTTATTAAATTATTAGAATTTAGTTAATAGATAGTTTAATGTGGGTTGTTAACTATTCTTAGTTCTCTCTATTATATTATTATTGTAATGTAGTTAATGGATAATTCAATATTAGTTAGTTGATTAGTGATTTATAGATAAAATAAATGTTTAAGAAGATGGATTTTTATGTAGTTTTTAATATTATAGTGGGTGAAAATAAAGTATATATTTTTATAGTTGAATACAAATTGCATATTAACATTTTTCAAAATAATATTTTCTAAATGTAATGTCATTATATATATATAATATTAAAAATATTATTATTAATACATATGTGAAATATATTAAAATTGTGAGAAGTATATTATTTGTTTCTTATAGTGTAATTTATTTATATTATTATAGTATAGTACATTCATATATATTTATTTCCATGGAACTTATAGGGTGCACAAGAGAGGGGTCAAAGGAAGGGAAAGATCATTGAAGAGGAAGGTAAGGGTAAGAGGGGGAGCCTCGAAGTCGTAAAGGGCAAGAACATGGGAGAGGAACATATGAAGATGGTGGGTTATAGAGGGTGTAGGTGGAGATGTGGGAAAAATAAAATCCAAAGTAGGGAGAATAATAATGAAGGAAGGATGGAAGACAATTGAAAGGTAGAGGAGGCATGGCGTGTATGCAGAGCTGGAGTGGGAGGGGCTACATGGGGTCATAATGAAATAGGATAAATGAGAGGGGGAGGGGGAGAGGATAGGAGGAGGAACATGGGATAGGGAAAGGAGGGCGGGTGGGGAGGGGAATGGGGAAGAGGGAGATGGTGATGATGATGAG
>LPNX010685381.1:240065-257737 GCA_001517045.1 Pseudotsuga menziesii
GGGGGAGGATGATGGGGAGTGCAAGGGGGAGAAGGGAGAATGGAAAGGGGATAAGAGGGGGAGGAGGATGGGGATGGGAATGGGGAGAAAAGAGATGTTGAGGGGGGAGGTGGGAGGGAATAAGGAGGAGGAGGAGTAGGGTGGGGATTATTGATGTTTGAGAAAAATATTAGATGCTTTAACTTTAAAACTTTATCGATAAATTTCAACACATATAAATGTAATAACTGAGGCACATATTAATATATCATCCACATATGAGTCTCATAAATATATTAGCCACATAAATATATAATCCACATAAATAACCTCCATAAATTAATGGACCATGAGAGAAAAGATATGCCTAGGAAAACCATATAAACATGGAAGATGAAAAACCCAACAATTCTTTGAGTATGATAGATATATTTGCATATAATGGTTTACAACACATAAGCAGATTTCCTGATAAGGGGTATCACATAAGTAGTATAAAAGAGAGATCCCATGAAACCTTGTAAAAATAATTGTACGCAATTTTATTAAACTTTCCATATGCCTAACATATTAATAGCAACCCAAAAAACATAGAATGCAGAAGGTAGTAAATGGGAGGCTTAGTTAAACACTCTAAGATCAACACATGGCACATTCACAAGGAGAAGTTGATTAGAATTCCTTCCATGGAAACATTACCACTCTTCCTTTCCTCAATTAGATTTAACAGAATGTTCACTAACTTGAACTGGAAGTCAACTAGCTTGAACTGAAGGTTAACTAACTTGAACTGAATGTTAATTGATTTGAACTAAATGTTTAACTAACTTGACTAAATGTTAACTAGAACACCTCATTTTTTACCCTGTTTGCATTAAATGTACATGTTGTATATATTGTAATTAATCATGGCACAGAGCTAAAGGCAAAAGCCCCACCATCAATTTAGTTGTGTTATATTTCAGATTTGGAATTGTCACCGATGGTATGTGAGGACATATGGCATATATTAAATTGTGTCATCATGTAAACATGCATTTTAATTAAATAACCCAACCAACTATGTTCGCGGCAACTAAATTGAGCAGGGGAATGATTTTCCTAAGCTCCTTGATGGCCTGATAAACCTGACCATGTTGGCTTGGCTATCTTGTTGATGGACTGATAAACCCAACTGTGTTGGCTTGGCTATGTTTTGTGTATCCTTGGCTAGGTGTAAGCCTGCTTGTTCCTTATTCCTTGGGGAATCATGCCCAGCTCAGGGGTGGCAGCGTTGCTAAGAGATTAAGGAGCACGCTAGCCTATGGTTGGGTGGAACGTTGTAGTGACGTAGCTAGTTGCGGGATGAGTTCTTTATAAGATAAGTAATCTAATCTATTTTACTTCTGCAATTATATTTACTGTTAATAAAGTATGATGAACATGTTGAATGAATGAATGTATGTTTGCTTTCACTGTGTATGATAAATAATCATGTATGCATGACCTAGTTCAAAGCATTTTGTTTCAGCATTCCATGAACATACATGTTCATGGGGCAGTTTTCCATATGGTTAATGCCATGGTGGAATCCCCTTAACCCCCATCGTCTCCGTGAGATAGATGTTCTTTGATGAAGAAAATTTTGTGTTTGGGAAAAAATGTTATTTTATTATTTTTTCCAGGAGAAGGTAAGTAAATCTGATTTATATCAATGTTATGCATCGAACAGTTGTGTTAGTAACATGTTTGCAGAATCATAGTCACCTTCAAGGGAAGTATTCTAGGTAGTGCAGTTTGGTAAGTAAGTGGCGGTTTAGTTATGAGAACCCATGATGGATATGATGCTTAGGATTCTTACAAGTGTGCACAGGATTCCATGGGAGAAAATGTCTTTAATGGACATGATGACATAGAGTCTAATGGAAGGAGATTCCAAGAGACACTATAAGATGTTGCATCCACCATGAGAAGCTTGATTAAAGCCCAGGAAGAGCAGCATCGGTTGAATGCTGCTATATTGCAGAGTTTGATAGACTTGCAAAGAAAGATACACTCTAGATGAGGTACATCAAGACCAAGAGATAGTAAGAGTAGTACTACGAGAAGAAGAAGGACTTCTAGTGGATCATCTGATTCTGAAGAATCTAGTGGGGATTCAAGTTATTCTTCTCATAAAAAAAAAAGAAAGAGACACCATAGGGATTGCTCTTCGAATGAATTTAAGAAGGTGAAACCTCCTACATTTGATGGTGAGATAAAGACGGGACAAGAGGATGAAGCTTGGCTTCTTGGGATCAAGAAGTACTTTCAAGTGCATGATTATTCAGGAAACATGAAGGAAAGAGTTGACATATTCAATATGAATGGAAGAGCGTCCATTTGGTGGGAACACTTCAAGCAAGTAAAGAGGATCAACGAAAGGAAACTTAAGTAGAAACAGTTCAAGAAGTATTTCAAGCAGAAATACCTCTCTGACAGGTATTATGATGACAAGATTAAGGAGTTCAATGAGCTGAGATTGGGACAGTAGACCATGGAAGAGTATGCAAATAAATTCTTGGATTTGTTGAGGTATGTCCAATACATCAGAGATGAAAAAGTAAAGTTCTAGCATTTTCTGAGTGGATTACCTCAGTCTTACAAAGATAGAATTGAGTTTTATGAACCTATAACTCTTGAAGAAGAAATAAGGAAGGATAAGTATTGCTATGAGCAAAGAAAAGGTAAACCTGATTACCATAAGGCATGGAAGGACAAGAAGAATGAGAAGTTTGACCAAATAAAGAAATGTTTCAAATATTCTAACTTTAGGAATCAGTAGAAGCAACCATCTCAAGCTGTGAGTAAGCTAGCTGGAGTGATAGGAGAAAATCCTAAGGATCCACATTAGAATAGAGGACCACTTCAATGTCGGAAATGTGGAGGACCCCACATGCACAGAACTTGTCCACTTGAGAATGAGAGTGCAAGACCGACTTATAACATTCAAGAAACAGAAACAGTGGGTCAAGTAGCAAGGGCAGTCCCTAGGATTTATGCAACACTGGAGGACCGCCACGCAGATCACAAGTCAAGTGTGGTTGAAGTTCTAGGTAAGATTGTTGAGTAGTCTATTTCTATTTTGATTGACCCTGGTTCTACTCACAGTTATGTTACTCCTAGAGTAGTGGATATTTGTGATTTTAAGAAAGTAAAGCATAGGAAATATTGGTTGGTCTAGCTAGCCGTTGAAACTAAGAGAAAGGTCAGTGAAGTGGTAGAGAAATGTCCATTAGTCATGAATGGATTGGTCACTTGTGTAGATCAGAATGTTCGACCGCTTGGTTCCTATGATGTTCTCATTGGAATGGATTGGTTAGAAGCTCATAGGGTGAAGCTTGAATTCTACAATAAGACTTTTGAATGCATGAATGAAGAAGGGAACCTAGTAGTTGTGAAAGGTATTCCAAAGGTGATTTTAGTATGACAGGTTTCAACAATGTAGTTGAAGAAGTTCTATAGGAAGGGTTGCCAATTGTATTCAGATCATATTCTAGAACCAATAGGAGATGAAACTCCTAGGCTAGAGGACTATCAGGTGTTACATGAATTCAGGGATGTGTTTCCTGATGAGATTCCAGGGCTTCCTCCAAAGCAATACATTGATTTAACAATTGAACTTGTTCCAGGAGTAGCACCAGTGTCCAAGACACCCTACAAGATGAGTACACTGGAGATGCTAGAACTGAAGATGCAACTGCATGAGTTGTTGGAAAAGAAGTACATTCGACTGAGTGTGTCTTGTTGGGGAGCACCAGTTCTATTTGTAAAGAATAAAGATGGTACATTCAGGTTTTGTATTTATTACAGACAATTGAACAAGGTTACTATGAAGAATAAATACCCTTTTCCTAGGATTGATGACCTCTTTGATAAAATGAGAGCAACAAAGGTATTTTCCAGGATTGACTTGAGGTTTAGTTACCATCAGGTGAGAATCAAGGATGAAGACATTCATAAGACAACCTTCAGGACAAGGGATGGGAATTATGAGTTTGTAGTGGTACCATTTGGTCTCACAAATGCACCCGCTACATTTATGTGCCTTATGAATAGTGTCTTCAGCAGGTATTTGGACAAGTTTTTTCTTGTTTTCCTTGATGGAATTCTTGTTTATTCTAAGAATGAGAAAGAGCATGAAGAGCATTTGAGGTTGACATTGAAATTTCTCAGGGAGCATCAGCTGTATGCAAAATTGAGCAAGTGTGATTTCTATAGAGATAGAATTCAATATTTGGGTCACATTATCTCAAAGGAGGGTATATATGTGGACCCTGAAAAGATTGAAGCCATTATGAATTGGCCTACTCCAAGAAATGTGACAGTTGTAAGATCTTTTATGGGACTTGCAGGATACTATCGGAGGTTCATTGAGGGATTCTCCAAAGTTGCACATGCCATCAATTTCTTGCAAAAGAAGGGGATGAAGTTTGAATGGACATCGAGGTGTGAAGAAATATTCTAGTGGTTGAAGAATATTCTCACCAGTGCACCTATATTGAAAGTTGAAGATCCGAAGAAATATTTTGTGGTGTGTACCGATGCATGTGGACAAGGGCTTGGAGGAGTCCTTATGCAGGACAACCACATAATATGTTATGAGTCAAGAAATCTGAAAGAGAATGAGAAGAACTATGCCACTCATTATCTAGAGCTTGCAGCCATAGTACATTCCCTCAAGATGTGGAGGCATTACTTGATGGGTAGAAGATTTGAGCTTAGAACAGACCATTGTGGTCTGAAGTATTTGTTTGATCAGCCTACCCTGAATGCTAGGCAAGCAAGATGGCTATAATTTTTATGTGAATTTTATTTTGAAATCAAGCATATAAAAGGGAAAGTGAATAAGGTAGCTTATGCACTCAACAAGAAGGTACAGGAAATGCATGTGGCATCTCTTAGTGTTTTCCAATCAGATTTGAGGCAGCAGATTGTTAATCATACTGATGGAGATGAATTGTATGAGCAGGTGAAATAAAAATTGCAACAGCAAAGTCTTGAGAGTAGGTATGAGGGATATAAATTGGAAGAAGATGGAATTCTCACTACTAAAGGTAGAATTTATATTCCAAATGTAGCAGATTTAAGAAGAGTTGTTATGGATGAAATCCATCAAGCTCCGTATTCTGGTCACCCGGGATATCAGAAGACAATTGCTACAGCTAGAAGGCAGTACTTTTGGCTAGGAATGAAAAGGGATATGGCTGAGTACATTTCAAGGTGTATGAAATGTCAACAGGTAAAGGTTGAGAATCAACACCCTGCAGGTTTGTTGCAGCCTTTGTGAGTTCCAGAATGGAAATGGGAAATTGTTTCCATGGATTTTATTACAGGATTGCCGATGACTTTGAGACAACATGATTCCATCATGGCTGTGGTAGACAAGTTGACTAAGGTAGCACATTTTATACCAGTTAATTCTACGCATAAGACTAATGACATTGCAAATATCTTCATGAAGGAGATTTTCAAATTGCATGGATTGCTGAAAGAAATAGTCTCTGGCTGTGATGTCAAGTTTACTTCCAATTTTTGGAAGGGGTTGTTTACAGATTTGGGTACAAAGATAAACTTCAGCACTGCATACCATCCTCAGACAGATGGGTAGACAGAGAGAGTTAATCAGATTCTTGAAGATATGCTTCGCATGTACATGATGGACAAACCAACCAAGTGGGAATATTACTTGCGCTTGGTAGAGTTTGCTTATAACAATGGACAACATGCATCCTTAGGGATGAGTCCATATGAAGATTTGTATGGAAGAAGGTGTAGGACACTAGTGACTTGGGATAACCCAGTGAACACGATTGTGCTTGGACCAGAATTGCTCAAGGAAATGGAGCAAGAGGTCATAAAGATAGGGCAAAATTTGAAAGTGGCACAGGGCAGGCGAAAAAGCTATGCAGATAAGCATAGGGTGAATAGGAAGTTCAATATTGGGGATCATGTTTACCTTAGAGTGAGAGTGAGGAACAGTTCCTTGAAGCTTGGAAGTTGTGCCAAGCCGTCACCAAGATATTGTGGGCCATTTGAAGTGCTTGAAAGAATAGGGCCAGTTGCATATAGACTTGCATTGCCTGCTAGCACTAGAGCTCATAATGTTTTTCATGTTTCTTTGCTTAAGAGATATGTACATGATCCTAACCATGTGAGAAATTGGGATGCAATTCAGGTGGAAACTAAGGGAGAGTTTCGAACCGAGCCAATGCGCATCCTCGACAGGAACGTCACAATGCTCTGGAACCGGTCCATAGGGAAAGTAAAGGTGAAATGGGAGCACTATGGACCTGAAGAGGATACATGGGTGCTGGAGGATGCCATGCAATTGGCACATCCATTTTTGTTCAATTCTGAGGAACACTGAGGCGGTACCAGTGTAGCATTTTGCTCAAATTTTGTAAAGCATTGAGGACAGTGCTATTGAAGGTGGAGGGGAATGTAACACCCTAGTTTTGACCCCATTTGCATTAAATGTACATGATGTATATATTGTATTTAATCATGGTGTGGAGCTAAAGGAAAAATCCCCACCATCGATTTAGTTGTGTTATGTTTCGGATTTGGAATTGTCACCGATGGTATGTCGGGACATACGACATATATTAAATTGTGACATCATGTAAACACACATTTTAATTAAATAACCAAACCAGCTATGTTTGTGGAAACTAAATTGAGAAGGGGAATGATTTTCCCAAGGATAAGGTGGGGGAATTGTCAAACCTTGGGATATGGGGGAAAAAATCCATGTGTCACCATCCTGTTTGAATTGCTCAACTTCCCTTGTATTATCCAACTACCATTAAAAATTATGTTATTAGTTGGAGAAGTTATGGCTGGGGAGTGGAGTGTGGAAGGACTGCCAGTCCTTGCCCACACCCACACTCCACCGACAGGTTGACCCTCACGCTGGCAAGAAAACCACCACTGCCATCGTTCCACAAGGACTCTCCATTATCTCTATGACGGTGTTGAAAACACTCCCACACCTTCCCACTCTCCATTCTCCATTGTTGCTCATTCTCACACAGAAAAAAATGCCCTGTGTCTCACACAGAGGAATTATTTTTCTATTTGGTCTCATGCAGCTAGGAGAGGGATTTGTTTTCACTATAATTCACATTTTCCACATAGAGGTATCTGATGTGTTTCCATCTGTATATTTGGATCTGGTGTAAATTTCCCTCACGCATAGGTTGGGAGGCTAATTTTCCTTTCACATTTGCGGTCTGTGTAAGTCTTCCATGTGGATTCATTGTCCAAGATGGACTGTTGTTTTCCCCATGTTGTGAGTTATGTTTACTGATACATTTTGGGACTGCTGTAAGTTGCTTGGGAGTCGCTTTGGCCATGATAGGGAAAAGAACGACTCATGAGTCATTTTCCCTCGTCCAAGCTATAATTGTTGGTTGATTGCATGTGTGTAATGGTTGGTCTTCGAACTGTGTTTGGAGTAGGGATGAGGGCTTGGTTTGCTTGATAAACCTAGTGTGTTTGGAAACCACACAGACAGAGGTAGAGGGCTGGTTTTCTTCTTGAAAACCCCTGAATAGCACTGGAAGGGAAGTCAGGGCCCAAGGTACTATGTAGGAGAGAAGGGACTGATTCCTTTCGTTGGGTGTGTGTGGGTGTCTTAGAAGTTAGGATAGTTCTGGTGTAGGTGTTCCTAGCTCTATAATGGGCTCACCAGCTTAGCCTTTATCCTTTCCTATCTCCTTGATGGCCTGATAAACTTGACCATGTTGGCTTGGCTATCTTGTTGATGGCCTGATAAACCCAACTGTGTTGGCTTGGCTGTGTTTTGTGTATCCTTGGCTAGGTGTAAGCCTGCTTATTCCTTATTCCTTGGGGAATCATGCCCATCTCAGGTGTGGCAGCGTTGCTGAGAGATTAAAGAGAATGCTTCCATATGGTTGTGTAGAACGTTGCAACGACATAGCTGGTTGCAGGATGAGTTCTTTATAAGATAAGTAATTTTGTCTATTTTACTTCTGCAATTATATTTACTATTAATAAAGTATGATGAACATGTTGAATGAATGAATGTATGTTTTCTTCTGCTGTGTATGATAAATAATCATGTATGCATGACCTAGTTCAAAGCATTTTGTTTCAGCATTCCATGAAAATACATGTTCATGGGGCGGTTTCCCAGATGGTTAATGCCATGGTGGAATCCTCTTCACCAGTCAAAGGGTCGGGGATGTTACATTAACTGAATTTAATTGAATGTCAACTGACTTGAACTGAATGTTTAACTAACTTAATTTAATGTTAACTAACTTGAACTGAATTGAGATGAATGTTAACTAATTCAAACTGAATGTTAAATGAATTTAAGTGAATGTGAAATGAATGAGAAATTAAGTCAATATTTAATTGGCTATATATCACTTAGTTAATAGGCTAACTTAAGTGTCATCAATGCTTCAATCTTAGTGCAATCCATGCATAATTTCTATTATTAACTTTTGCATGGATCTCTTTAGTTGACTGATGTATGTCGATTGATATATTTAGTTAAGCTCTTATTTACTTAACTAATTACATTCATTAATAGTTCAACTGATGCTTTGAATGAGGCACTCATTGAAGCATTCATATTTTAACATGGAATAGAAATCAGGTTCAAAAATTTGGCATAGGAATTAGCTTAAAACATTTGACAAATTACAACTCGATTTGACAACTTCTTCTCACTATCGAATCCCACTCTTAAGTCTCCCTTGTGAATTATATACAAAATCAAACTAATGGTTTCGAGAGCTGTATGAATTTTTTCCCCCAAAAATATACTTTTCAATTTTAACAACTTCCAAATTAAAACAAATACATGATTGTTCTATTAATGAAATAATGAAGCATCACAAATAGTTTAAACTATTCTACAAAATAGAAGGCACCTAACAGCAAGAGAATTATAGGAGGAAATTAGTTTAATGAATCACAACGAAAAATTGCAAATTCCAACAGCATCAATGAAACAAAACAAATCCATGAAAATATTTAAACCATCTGCAATAATAATAATTCAACATATCATTAAATCTTCATTTAAACTTTTTAATAAATGAAATAACAAACAAAGGAATTGTAAGCATGCCTACATAATATTCAATTCTATAGGTATGCTAATTAAATCATAAAATATTTTCAAATGTAAACCGAAAAAAATAGGTTTAAGTCATGATGTGCAATTTGGAACCTCATCGTGCCTCAGACAATTTATCTTGAAGTTTCATAATCATAATCTTTTGTTGTTCATCTTGCTTGAGCAATATTTCATTTGCAACAACTAAGGATTTTTTATGGCCTTGTACTTATCCTTCTTTCATTTCAACTCTTTCCATCTGTTCACCCATAGCAACAACTCACCTTTGATGGTTTTAATTTTTTCCTTCATGCCCAGTGCGTTGGAATGAGACTCCTTTAATTTTGTTTCTAACTAAGATATTTTGTCCTTAACAACCCGTTTAAATTTTTTTTGAAGATTCTTTTCACTTTGAGCTGGTGAGGGGTCATAAGTGCATGAAGGAATTTGTTCATATCTAAATGGAGATAACCCATCAGTGAATTCCTTAGGAGAATTATTCATGCTATTATTTTCCTCAAAACTTTGTTCGTTATAGTTTCTATCGTGAGTAACTTCACAAATTGGGGAAGGATCATCATCATCGCTTACGATTTCCACTAATGGATATTCATTGTGTTGTTACAATGTTGAAGGGGTTAAGACTGTATCCATACTCCTGATAAACCAAAGATCACTTGCAGAGACAGACTCTCTCTGTTTAGGCTTAAGTTCATAAAAAGGAATCGAGTCTATGTTTTGAAACTTGACTAATTATTTTGGATTATGTATAGTTACATTACAGGTTTGAACATGATGTGAGGGGTTGACAAGATTTCCAACCATTGAAATGGTATCACCCTTTTCCAAATTACAACCTAAATCCTTCACTAGAACAAGATTACTATTGTCCACTTCTTTAGGGATTATATCAGTATCTAACGTGGGAGGTTCACACACAGAAGGTTGTCTTCTTTTTAGTCATGTCTTAGAGATAGGAGAAGGCCAAAACTAAGTCTACCGAAATTGTTTTCATTTAAAAATTGATCCCAACTCTTACCCATCGTAGACAAATAGTATTGTACCATTATTTTGAGTAAACCGTGATGAAATAAGCTTCATTCCTGATCTCCTACTTTGTTTTGGACAACATAATTCATATTTTCAAAACTATTTAGTAAGAACCAAGGTAATTTTAATCGAGAACCCTTGAATTCAATTAGAATCATGAGGTGATAAAAATGTACAATGGAAAACCTACCATCGCAAGTGACATACCTTATGATTATATATAGAAGTGGCTTCCATTGAGGCTTGAGGAAATTAAGTGGATATCCATGTTTATCATCGAAGTCCTCTGGAAAAGGAAGCAAATTTTTTTTCCATTTTTCTTTGATAATTTCCTTATTCTTAAACCACCTTTCACCTTTTTGTGGAAGGTTCATAGCCGTTTCTATGAGGTCTTTAGAGATGACTAAACATAGGCTCCTAATTTGGGAAACATTTTCCTTAAGTGACAGATCAAAATTTTAGGTCACCTCTATATGGTGCCCATTAAAAATTCTAAAGAAGTCACCCCAACTGATTTTCTCAATCAATTGTGAAGAATCTGGTTCAATCTCTAGTATTTCACACCAGGATGGTAGGAATATACAAAAAGGAGCCATTTTTTCAACACTCAACTAGTAAAGAAGGTAATTTTTAGAGTGATCATCAACACGAATGGGAAATAAAAACTAGGCTAAGCTACCCATCTGTAAAAGTGTTACAACTATGAAATAGTAAAAAAATAGGTAACCATTTGTAATAGTAATTAATAATACTAAATAGATTTTATGAAGATAAGTGTCTCTTCAATATGTGATGGCCAAGCCATATTTAAGGTGACCATATCCTTCTTAATTAATCATCCATTCATATATTAATTATTTATTCATTCATATTCTGAATATGGAACATATTCCTCCTTAACCTGGATACGAGCTAGATGATTACACTCGGATACAGTGTAACATTGCTATCAGAGATTTTTCTCCTCCCTTGAGCTCGTATTCGGATCCTCCCACCTTTGAGCTTATTTTCAGCTCAATTTCTTTCCATCTCTCTACTCATGCTTGTTCTATCCTCTCCACTCCCTTCAAATATCACAAACCATTCCCCCATTCCTCCAATCATTTCACTCTCATGCCTTCACCATTTTCCCTTCATACCAAATCCACACAACACTCCTATCTTCATCGGTTCCTGCACTCCCCCATTCTATCCTTCCAAGAACAACTCCCTCTATGCTGAATTTTCACACCATGTTTGGCTCCTCCACCCTTGCGTTCCATTGTTTCCTCATTGTGTTTATCCTCCCATATTCACTACAAACCCACATCTACCATGCCTCCTACTCATTCACCCTCCTGCACCTACACCACCACTCTCCCTGCCCTCTTTTTTCACCCTTAAACTCTATGCCTCCATTCCCCATGCAATCCATTCTTCCCACTCCTTCCTTCTTCCACCGCATCCCTTACCCGGTCTCCTCTTCCACACCTCCTCTTTCATCCGCTCTGCAGCCCGCACACTTCTATACATCCCTACACACTACTTCTTTCCCCCCATTATGATGAGATCTATCCCATACTTTGTTTTCCCTCTCACATGTTCCTTCCATCCACCATACTCCAGTATGTACCCCCTGCATCAATTCCTCCTAGCCACCTCCAATACATACTCCCTCCTACTCCACGTGTAATCCTTCCCCATTCCAACACCTACCTAAGTCTCATGGCCACACCCCTGTGCCCTCCTCTCACACTACATTTCCATCGGCTCCCCTTCCTACTCACCATACCCATGACCACCTTTAAGCTCCTACCCCATTCCTCATTGCTCCACTCAACCTCCTTACCCACCCATCTCAATCTGACCACCGTGTTACATCATCTCCATGCCTCGCACTCATGCCATTTCCCTTTCATGATAATCGCTCCAATTTCATACCATCTACCACCCGCTTAAAACCCTAAATCTCCTTATTTCACAAAAAAAAAAAAGATTTATTATTATTACCAATAATAATAATTACTATTAAATAATTATAAAAATTACAATTATTAATTACAAAAAAAAAAGAATATTAAACCTTTGGTGTGTTTCTTTATTATAAAAGGAAGAAATTCAAAATTCCAAATCCTATTCAATAATTAAAATATTAAACCATTTTTTTAATCCTATTCAATAATCCTAATAGTAATTATTATTATTTCATCAAATATACCAAATATTTTTCGCTCCATAAGTCAAAATAAAACGTCAAAATATTCACACCCACTGACCAAGACTATGGAGGATCTAAAAGACCAAATTGAAAAATTAGAGAAGAACATCAAGGCCCTTATCGCCAACTAGAAACAATGGAAGGAATAAATGAAAAATAACAATGCAATAGTTAAGAAAGAAATCAAATACGAGGTTGCTCTAGTACTAGAAAGAAGACTTGAGGACAAACTAGACATCATAAATGAGAAACAAAAAGAGTTATATGATAAGATGAGTGCAATGAAATAGAACATAATCACCATGGCACATAACATGAGAGTCATGACACAACCATAATACAATAATGGAAGTACTAGAAAAATTAAGGTCTAGTACAAACCATATTAGTAGCTCAGATATGTTGGACTAGTGTTATATCTAATTTTACACACATGGTAGATCACATATTAATGGCCTTCCATGTCCCTCTACAGACTCTTTGGACCTCATGGACTATATTTGTACCTTTGATGTTTCCAATATCATCCCTAAAAACACTTCTTATTTGTTGTACATGAATTTTAATCACTTTTCCATGTATACATGTGGATATTACCCTTAAACCCACGTACATCGGGATGTGTCCAAAAGGCCAAATATTTTTGGATTTTTCCTTGATGTGGATCCTAGTCACTTGTCTCTTGGCCTTCCATATGCCTTGAGATTTCTTAGATTTGACCTTCCATTACCCCATTGAAGCACTATATAAGGAACCCTTTGGATACATTGAAGGAGGGAGTAATTGAAGAGAAAGAAAACTATAGCCCATTGTTGTCATAGCTTATACTTGAGTCTATATCCCTTTGTCCTTTAGAGAACTTGGTGTTCTTACCAAGCTTGCCTTTGCTTGTGATATTGCTATCGAGAGATGGAGTATTGAGATGGTGGAGGCCCAGGTGGAGGACTTGGTTTCTCCAATTCGCAGACATGCCGACAGAGGTTGTCATTCATGTAATCTCTGATTTATATTAATAGAAATATCTTTTCCTATCCAATGATGTGCATTTAAAAGAATATTGAATCCATGGATGCTTTTAATTGCTTATACATTATTGATTATATATGCTAGAGTAGGTCTAACACCATTATATAGTATGCTTGTCTTGTTTGTTGATTGTTGAGAGAGAAAATTGTTAACACAAGCGGGATTGGAAAAGCTCAAGGGGGATCTACATCAACCATCCAAAATAAGGTATGTTTCGATATCCTTTAGTGTTATATGTTTTATTTCTCTTGCATATTGGGAAGGGATTGATTTCTGTTGTTACTCTTTCTATTGTGGTACACCCCAAGCCATCAGAAGTTTTCTCCGCAACAAAATTGGTGACTCCACTGGGGACGTTCCTTGTTTTTCTTTAGGGTTTAGGGGCACAATGTGCTTGATATTATTGAATTTCTCTTTGTTTCTCTTTGTTTATATGTTGCATTTTATAGTATGTTCATCCGTTGACACTCCCCTTTATTGGTTTGACCCTTGGCCTTTTTTTTACCACTGTCTTCTTTGTATACGCAGGTTTTTGGACAAAAGTTGCGTACATACACCGATTTTTGGCCAAAGGTCACGTATACATGCAGGTTTTTGGCCAAAATCTGCGTATACATGCAAATTTTTGGCCAAAAGTCATGTATATACACAATTGTTCTTTAAACAGTTGCGTACATCCTCCCTTTTGGTGAGTTTGATGTTGTGGGAAGCTGTTGGGTGGGTTGTGAGTATGTTTGGGAATTCCTTGGTTCTGATGTTGTATGTTGGATGCTTCTTTTGTGACCAAATACCAATTTTTCATTGATTTTTCTTTGAAAGTAGTTTTAGTCATTTCTTCTTTTTGTTTTTCCATCAGTGCATTACTCTTTTTTGTCTCAATGTATTGTTGGGTTTGTGTTTTATACTTGCTCAAGAGACTAAGATTTTTAGCTGCTTTTTATTTGCATTTTTCATTCTTTTATATTGAAAAATACAAGGTAGTTTCCTTTTTTCCATATGTATTTGAGGAGGTATTTGAATTAGATTGCTTGGATGATATTTGTGTTTAGGATTTCATATATAAAGGATTGCATTTACATCGAAGGAATGATTTTTTATGTATCTCATGTAGTGGCATACCCTGTTTTTCATTTGACAAAGATTGCACTTAGCATTGTTTGTTATGGTGTGCACTTTTATTTCACTGTTGAGTCTTCATATCACTAGTTGCATGACCATGTCCTTTTGATTAATCATAGCCATTAAAATCAATGCATAATAAAATTAATTACACTCTTTTCTTTTTAGGGTGCACCAAAAAGACTAGGTTTTAGGATCTTGGAATAGTTCATTGTGAGCAAATTCTCCAATACCACTAAACAAAACATTTATGTGTCTGTCCAGGTGAGAGTGTGAAAATAATTTATATAATTAGTGTTCTCAGGATCCTCCTCTAACACGGGATTTAAACACGAGGCAGTGCACGCAATTGTGACTGGGATGACCCCTGGTTACTTTCTGTGAGCACCAGAGATATTTCCAGGATCCTATTCATATCTGGGGACTCTTTTGAGTTTTTCTCTTTGCTACCCTACCCATATAGTCGATCCTGACTATGAATGTCTACCTGAGCATTGGTTATATTGGGGTGACCTTAGTTTCCTTCCCTAGGTATCATAGGGGGTACTTGTAGAGGTTATTCTGTGAGTGTCTTGGCCAAGTACAAGTTGGACATCACAACACTTTATCCATTGAAGCTAAGGGCTACTATATTTGGTTACATACCTCCACTTTTAGTGTATGGGAGTTTCGAGCCTCTCCTAGATGAGACATTTTTGCTGCATTTAGGAGCTCACATACCCTCCCCTTGGTTTGCTTGTTCTTTGGCTATAGATTTTCTTAGGAGTGTGATCTTTTTGTGCTAGTTGGCATTTGGGATCATGGTTGCTTGAGTATATTTATGCTCTCTTGAGTTTGGTTCCTTTTATCTTTGGCATGCCTGTTATCCTATCACCTGTCCTTGGTCCCAATACAGACCATGGTGTCAGACTTGGGGGCATAACAACCCCTTACTGTGCTCATATATTTGGGAGTGGTCACATTCTACCCTCCACTCCATTTTTGGAGGATGTTGACTCCCTTATTTTGGTATTTACACCGATGGTCACCCTCATGGGGGTGGTAGTGGATGTGTAAATGTTGGGTCTACACCTTACTTTCCTTGTTATGTCCCATCGTTCACTACAGTTTTTCCATTCGGTGTAGTTGTCATGATCATTCCTCCCTATATCCTATAGTTTGGATTCTTTATTGACTATTTTGGGTTGTTTTGGACTAATATGGTTGTCATGTAGGGTCCAGGTTTTGTACACTCTCTCTGAGGTTTCGACTCATTCGTTCCTATCACAGGTATTACGTCTGAATTGACATATAGGTTACGATTTCATATCCGCTTGCATTTTCCATGACCTTATGACCATTTCATTTTAACCTTAGGTACGAACACATTCCATGGTATCATGGAACGTTCATGCTATTATTAGAAGTGGTACTATGTTAATGGTAGAGCTTTCCTATACATTGGTGTCCTAGTTAGATCCCTTTTGCATTTGGTGCCCATGTTGTGAGTCCTCTCTTAGGTCCGGGAGTCCCTTTTAGTATTGCCATGGCTTTGAGAAAGAGCTTCATACTCCTCTTGACCTTTATGCTAGCCATTTCCCCGGGACTCCCTTGTATATATCAAGTTGTAACTGCATTATCATGAGTTTTTCCTACCTTTTTGAGCCTTATGCTGACTTCCCTGACTCTGATTATCATCCATATAGCCCAATATTGTATTATGTCTAGCCAAGTAGGGCCATTTTATATATCTGTTGCATCTTGATTCCCCATTTTTACCCAGAGGGGACTTTCCCCCTAGTGTCGTTATCCTTCACATGTTTCCTTGCATTGAGCATAGGTATGTTCCACTGCTTGGAACTAGTTTGTTTGCCCCTTGAAACTTGTCTCCTCCTAGATTTGTAACTATAAATCACTTTTATTCTTTTTCAATATTTTCAAAATATCTAAAAAAGTCCAAAAAGAATAAAAAAACAAAAAAGTAGGATAGGGAAAGATGTTATCTTTGGTAGTAGTCGATTCTTGTCACCTTTTAACAAAGCACTATATATCACATCCGTTGTTTGGCTTAGTAGTTTGACTTTAGGAGCTGTACTCATATCTCTGAGTTTACCTCCACCGACTGGTTAAGCTTCTAGTCCCTATGGATCCTCTGTCGATGCCTCATGCATGTTGGGAACCCTATATGCAAGTTAATTAAAGCCAACATACAGAGTGTTCAATATAAATTGTCAATCCAAGGAAGTCTCTTATTTCAAGGATAATATGCACTATATATGCTTTAAACACTAAGTAGCTAATGCTGTAAGTAAATGTTCCTACTTTCCTGTTCAGTAACACTCATCCCATAATCCACTTAATCTAATTTACTTTCTCAAGAATGTAATCACAAGTACCTCCTACAATTCTTAATCTAGAATTGAAAGATTCAGGAAATAACATCTAGATTACTTTTGTAGAAAGTAAAATCCCTAATTACCAAACCATCTAAAGATCCATCCAACTATCCTGATGTAGTTATTCTAGAAATCCAAAGTACATGAATTAAATTCAGCTATTCTATTAATTCAAAGTACACGAATGAAATTCTACAATTATAAATGCGAAGGAACCAACTGCAAAGATATAAAGAAAAGAACAATTGAAATAACTAGGGGTGAACAGGGCTATTATAGCTACGACATAGTTGCATAAAAGACAGTTAACCTATCCATTCGACAGACACACCACACCACTGCAGTTTTACAAGAGATGCAATTACTGATTATTCAAATGACACATGGTAAATCGATAACTGTTGTGGGTTACTGTAAAAATAGGGAATTATCACAAAATCACACAACAAAATAAATACAATAGGGCGCTTGCACGAAGTTGGTTCCACTTTTTGATGCCACTTAGGAAATCAGGAACGCACTTCCGAAGTGCAAATCAAGAACGCATATGCATTATTGATGGCACGTTCGGGATAGCCCGAGCCTAAACACAAGGCTAAGGTTTGTGGAAACCTATATCGCATATCCGATATATCGCATTCGCGTTTTTGTAATGTAAAATATCGCATATTCGATATATCGCATGTGCGATATGAAATATTACAAATCACATATGCGATATATCGCATATGCGATATGAAATATTACAAAACGCATATCAAATAGCGCATGATGATCATTGATCGAGTTGTAGTCAATGAAAAAATTCCAA